>CABFVZ010002544.1:5595-35105 GCA_902151445.1 Timema monikensis | reverse complement strand
GGGGGGGGGGGGGAGTTTTGCGTCATAACGTACAATGATTACGTCACCATGAAAAAAGTGTTTTGACCCTTTGGCGGAAGTAGGGTTCCCAAATGCCTCGCCATCTAGTCGTATCTTCTTTAATTGTAGGTACTTGCTACACTAGGGATAAGTAAGATTGAATTTAACGGAAGTGAACCAATTTTTTCATGGAGGGAGAGTGAAAAACCACCCCTAGTACACCCGAATGATATTCTAACACATCTCTCTGTCATTATTAATCTATTCAATTGAGATTGTTACATCTTAGACCATATGGCAACTGAAGTGGGTACGAACACAATAAAAACTGTAATAAATACACCCTATCCAGGGTGGGAAGGTTCTTTATTGCAAACATTGACTGAACGTGACAATAGTCAAACTATTCAGGAATAATTATTATTTGCTCATTAATACCCTATTAATATTATCAAATTAGTCTAATAATACTTCACTTAGGATTACTGTATGTGTAGTTTACGTTTTAGAAACTTATTGAAAGAACAAGATATATAGAAAAACATTTTTTTTTTGTGGTTGTGGCAACAAGAGATATTATATTATATGAAATAATAAATTAACTAATATTATATTCCCACTCGTATCTTAATATAACTGGCCCCTAAAATAAATAAACATGTGTTTTATGGCTTAGAGAATTATCCATACAAAATAATAGTTTCAAAACAAAACTTTTATTTTGTGAACAAAGTATGAACACAAGCGAAAACCAGCTATATGATGTCATTAACCACGTTTTTTTATCTGGTTCACCATCTTGATTTATGAAAAGAATGTAGCATTTTAAAACCCCTTGTTTGAAAAGCAAGTGAACCACACACAAAAAAACAACCATCGAAATAGTTATTTTCGTAAGTTCGTGTGTAGTTTTGACATTCAAAATTGACAACAGTTCAACATATTATGTCTTGCAGTTCACATGGTTTGACGAATGGACATGTTAACTTTTCCTACTTTTCACCACCTTTCCTACCATATGTAAGGTGTGTATTATACATAAATATTTATATTTGTTACAGACTCAATTGTTCGGAATGTTTCCTAAACGAAATTAATTTATTATTTTATGAATTTGAAATAACCATCGTAATCCCACAGGATGGTTAGAAAATTTTAAGATAAAAACCTACAAAGTGCACAGTGTAAAAGGTCACATATAAAATCAAACAAATGTTCGCATATATCCGCTCTAAAACGTGTGATTTTACAGAGTGTGCAGACAACAGTCGAAGTAGAGTTACAAGGAGGTACTGATGTTTGAAGAGACGTGTGCTATAGCATGCATTTCTCATCTGGGTAGATAAAACACGAAAACAGAAGCATTTTTCTCTCAATAGATATGTTGTAGCCAACGTTTTACAAGTTAGGACTACTTTACACTTCACTTTTCAACTTCCAGAACTACAGAAGATCATCACATACATTATTTATTTACAACTTTGTATGATGATGATGATGATGATGATGATGATGATGATAACGATTTCGCAAACATAGAAAGAAATTAATGGCTTGATCACTATGAGAGCTTAAAATCAAATTACCATCTTCTGTGCAACACTGCATAGCACTAAACAAAATTCAAACATTTTAATTTAGTTCAATATATTGTGAAACATTTTAAACCATCCTAAACATAGTTGACAGCTTCCGTTGCGCTAATCATTTGATAGTGTGTGTCTTACTTAGCTCAGTAAATCTGTGACGTACTGTAGCCTTATTTTAAGGTTACGCCCGTCTTGATCTGAAAGCGCAAGCAAACGTACTTAATCTGGATGCTATGTGACAATGTATACCCGGAGAGAAATGTACTTCTATAGCGTACGATATTTCGTAGGGTGGCAGTACACAATGAATAATAAAGTTTATTTAAGAATAGGTACTTAGAATTTAATCTACAAGTAATAGGAGTTCCTTAGTCTATTGTTCTAAGACAATCAATAATGCTTTGATCTCTTTTCTTAAAATCAATTGATTTAAATATTATGGCGCTAAAAAACAGGGGCTTTGTTCAAAGATGTGTTTTTGTTTGCCTACAAGGAAAATAGACAAATTAATGTTTGTATTAGCATTGTGTAGTATTATGTTTCTGACACAAAGGTTTTCAGCTCTATTTTACCTCCTTTTGCCAGGTTTTCTACTACAAATATACATTTTACCAGTATTTTAAAGGTAAATAAATAGAAAAACATACACGGTAATTATTATGTTCAATTTTTGTTTATTAAATTCTTAACACGAAGAAAGCAATGTCACTACATTTCGCAAAGTCATTGAATTGGAGAGAGAACTAATAGAATCTTTGGGTTATTCTCTTAAACTTCGTATTTAGAAAATATTGCAAACATATTGGAAAGTTCCTGTAGAGTTTTAAAATTACCCTTAATTCTACCAGATTTATTACGTAATAAACCATAAAAGTTCAACTATCCACTTTATTCTGCATTAAATATTAAAATATGTATAACTCACTTCGGCTCCATAATAAACGCCCTTGAGTGAAACTGGGTGTTAAGCGTTGATAGGGCACTATGTAACAACTGTGGGGATTCGAATTGTAACACAAATCAAATTACACTAATTAATAGTAAAATATTATTAATTCTTCCCATAAAAAAGTTAATATTTTTTTTTAAAGAACCTTCCTACGAAGGTTCGAATGTCATGAATTCACGTGCCCCTTAGAACATTCACGGTAGTTTTTACATTCTGAAGAGTTGAAAAGTTACCAGCTGTTTTATGTCAATTCAATTAGAGATGAAAATTGACTTTATTAGTCAAACTGTACAAACATATCTATGAGGAATATGAATACTGAACAAATTATTATTTTTTAACTGTCAAATAGGTCAAGTTATTATAAACCAACTATATTAGATCTACCAAATTCGTAGGTGGGTTTTTGTGATGCCAGTTTTGAGCTTAGTGTAACTGTGGTCTAAAGGTAAGTTTATAAAATATATATTTAAGTTGGTATATTTAAATTACAATTCCGAACCAAGTGGTTATATTATTAGACTTATAAACTAACTTAATTGTAGAACAGACGCATCATCTAGCGCGCTGTTTGTTAGACACTGTGAAAAGGGAAGCCCCAGTCGATCTAATTTTAGTTCTTAAAACACTCTGGGAATATAACTCGGGACTATTGGTTAACCAGGCAGACGTTCTACCGACTGAGCAAAATAGTTTTGAAATACACTTTGGTCAACATTGACCAAACACAACCATATTAGTATTATTACCTTAACTGCATTGATATAAAATTAAAGAAGCACATGTAACGTACATTGTTTGTTGAAATCATTTATGAAAGTAGTTTTGGTAGCCGAGTTAGATTGTTTGCTTGTTTGTTGGTTCTGTTATTTTACACGTCATCCAGGATAATATATATTCATTCAGTTTATAAGGTGTAAGTTAAATACTTCAAGTATAAAAACATATTAAGACGCTGTTGTAATTTCCAATTGGTTATCTTTGTATGGCAATTGCACTCTAACACTCAGACCACTTTCCATCACACTCTCACTACTCCATTTGACTCTTGTAAATATACCAAAAACTATACCTTAAACCACATTGTTCTGAAACTTTCTCGAATAAACAGTAATCTAGATTTAGAAGGGGACCTGAAGGTCTAGGGGTAAGGGGTCTGTGTTAAGGGCTCACAATTTAAATCCGGGTCCCGGCACAGATTTATATGATTACCAAACCTTTCCTTCACCTCTGACATAAGTGTGTTATTTGTGAATATGTGGAATGCCAGGCCCCCACCGTGGTTCGGATCCCACATCAAACTGTAGGTCCCCTCTGCTTTTCATTCTCACGTATCATCCTACCATCAGGGGATGGTGTAGTTATATCAATACGCCAGGAGAGAAGAGGTCAGATAAGGTCAAATGGCCAGATGTAGAGAATTACCCCCCTGACCCCCACCATATTACTTTAGAATAATTGCCCTAAAGGGGCCGTTCAGTCCATATTTTAGATAAGGGTATTTAAATATCTAGCTTTATTTCAACCTCATGCGAATACAAAACAGTTAAAATTAGAAGAGTACCAGCAATACTAAGATGTAGCGGCAGATACTTAATAATTGGATATCAAGACGATACTGTATACAAAATGTAAGTAGATTTTCAGTAACATCCCGAATCGAACTCGGAACTACATTGAATAAACGATAAGGTAGTCAAAATCCGACGTGTCAAATTCGTTATATTGTAAGGGCAGCCTTGAAATTTTACATTACTGAGGCACACACACTTATAAAATTCCAATATGGTCACAATTTTACTTTAAAATACATTGTACGATGCACTCCGCAAACCTTCTTTTTATCTTAAAATACACTTATATAAAAATCACTCGTAAGATTTGTGAAACGGATTAATATACATTGTTGCTAAAACACTATACAAAAGATAATAAATGAAGTAATATACACCGTTACAGAAACGTTGAGAAAATATCGAGGAACATATATGTTCACCAAAGAGCATAATAATCAATTTTATATTTCGAAGTAATTCATAAAAAAAATTGTTTGTTTATAGTTCAGAAACTATTGATTTTCCACAGAAAAAAATTGAACTAAAATATTTTTATTTTTATAGTAGACCAACTATAATTTCACAAATATTACTATACGTTATTTCGTTACTCAAATAGTTGTCTATGTATGATCAAAATTGGAAATATCTGCTCTAGTGAAATGTCCTTATAGCACGGACGTCTTTAGTTACAGGCCGGAATACTGAAGTTTGGCAACACTGCATTGAGGCCGGTCAACAACACAGCCACGCGCAGTATTGCTTATTTAGTTCAGTTTATTTTACTGTTCAGGATATTTGTTTCTCGTATTATTTACTATGTTTTAAATCTTGCATTGCTCTTGCTTCTAACGCATTCTAGCAAAACATACAATAGATGGAAATGTTGTGGATGTGATAAGTGATATTCAACTAACAGTCGACATTATTACAGAATCCTCAATTGTGTACATTCGTGGCTATTCTTGCTACAAAGTACAACTATCTGTTCGTTTGGAATGGAGTTGTTGCTTTGATTTTACAGATGCTGACTATTTAAATGAGCTTACCAGAGGAGGACTAACTAGTCCATCAACAACCGTTTTGAGGATTGGAGTTAATTGACATACGAATACAATAATGAAGATTATAATAATATAAAAGTTCAAAAATAAGTTTCTCCAGCCCAAAAATAAGAATAAATTTTTCCCGTGTACTACTCGCTTTGGCCACATGGTCTAGACTAGAGTGCCTATGACAGAGGCGATATTGGTTCTACTCAACCGGGAATACTAAAGGTTTTTTCCAAAATGGTTTTCCACTCTCCCTCCATGCCAATACGGGTACATTTCCTATAAATATAGCCTTTCTCATACCTAAAACCATTAGCGTAATTAGTACATAAACGTAAAACCCTACGGTTAGTAAGACGCAGTGCTAAAAGAAAACTTTTTCCTGTGTTAGTACAAAATTGGCACTATATGAAACATTCGTTAAATTAAGAGAAAAATTTAACAAATTCCAAGACGCTCGTGAAAATATTCTATAACTGTTAAAGATTAATCTCTGTATAAAACATATTGGGCTTACCTTCATTTCCATTTCACCTTGACATTAGGAATTCAATTTAAATATGACATGAAGGGTCCATAATAAATGATTTATATTACTACTAGATAGCTGTTGCCCGCGGCTTTGCTCGCGTGGAAGTTGATTATATACAAATACGAAAATATACATATGTATTTACAGATTAATTTAAAATATTACGTTACGTTGATGACCATAACTTGACCTCAGATCAAAAATAATGCAAGTCCGATACAAACTTTCACCCCCTTTTTCATCCCTTATTAAATAAAATTTCCAAAATTCCTGAAACACGTATTTATTTGTTTTACGTCAATAACCGAAATACAAAATTTTGTTTATGTAACTTTCAAAATGACGGACTTTCATACATATTATCATCCCCTATTTTGACCCCTTTGGGGTGGAATTTTCTAAAATCCTTTCTTAGTGGGTGCCTACATAACAAAATGAATATACAGTCCGAATTTCATGCTTGTAGCCTTGATAGTTTGCGCTCGGCGATGATGAATCAGTCAGTCAGGACATGTTATTTTATAAGTATAGATTAATTGACGTTGATAATTAAAAACAAATATTTTATCTCGTTTTAAGCCATTACAAGATGTAACACTGGATAAGAAACCTCACCAATGTTTAAGCCCCTTAACTTAATAAATATTGGCATTTTTTTTATAACAATACAATTATATGGTTTAAGATTCCCAAATATATTGTCAAAATACTTTTAAATTCCTAATGGCAAAATAGTATTTTTTCAACATAACTACTTCCATCTTGTTTGTCTATGTACACCGTTATAATCACTCAGTAAAACGCAAAGAAATTCATTTTCCTTGTGAGCTCTATGTGTGATCAGTCAAATAGGGACAGAAGGTTACACTTCAAGACACACCACTGGAATATAGTTCCTTCCAGACCCTGGTCAGCTGAATACCAATGTCTTATCTCTCAGTCACAATACAACTTCAATAATAAATCATAATATCCGCTGGAAAATTACTGTAATTTCTTAAAAACAGTTGTCGGCATCGGTTCTAAACCAAAGTCCGCCGTATATTTATTACTGTTAGAGACTGCTTTATAGCCATCATTTGCTTTTATGTAACAACTTCATGTGACGTTCTCCTCTTACCGATCCCTTCGAGGACAAGGTAATATGTAGGAAACAAACGTGAATAGCAACGAGAAGAAACTGGCACAGGTTAGACTTCTTGTTTAATTCATACCAAATTGTTCTGATGGAAAGACAAAGCAACTATCGACAAAGCAGAGAGACCAAAGTACAATGCATAGTGAATTGCTTTTTCATCAGTCGAATCAGTTTTTATCAGGAAGATTTTGTCTAAGCCTACATGACATATAGATTGAAAACATCTTTAACTTAATAAAGGTTTTGCTATAATTTTAAAAATTTAAAGAGCTAATTTTATTACAAAATAAATGTATGTTAAATTCTAATAAAGTCCAGGCATACCTTTAAAAAATATAATGGAATGTGTCAGAAACAAACTTGTCAGTACGAAATTATTGGTAGTAGGCCTACCTGCACCGGTGGATATGCAGACAAATACGTCTATTTCAACTAGTTTTAATATCTGGTGATGGGAAGGCTGTGGTTGAAATTCCAGCCAGGTGTATATACATATTTTTCCTACGCCTACAGCATATTTTACAGTAGACTATAGTAATTGAACCTTAATTAGTCTAACTTAGTATCACTTATAAAAAAAGATTTTCCAAGTGTGGCCTTGTGTGTGTGGGGGGGGGGGGAGGGGTATGTATATACTTTCTTGATTGTTCCATTTAAGGGATTGATTCCTTTCTTCAATTTTTGGTCTATATTCCATTCACTTTCAGACAAACCCTTACTTCAACTTTGACAAGACGTGTATTAATCACAACTTGTGAATGTGGGGAATGCCAGGCCTCCACCGTGGTTCGGATCCCACGTTAAACTGTAGGTCCTCCATTTCATCTCACAATCACCATACCATTACATATTAGCGTAAGTGCGTATAACCCGAACGGGTAGTAAGACGTGGTGCTAATAATAATATTAATAATAATAATAATAATAATAATAATAATAATAATAATAATAGTAATAATAATAATAATAATAATATTGATATTAATAATAACTTACAGTCAATTAAAAAGAAAGATGATGGCCAGCGTAGGTAGTTGAGAGTTTGACTCAGTGGAGCACACGAGAAAGAGAAGAAGACAAACTAAGCACAAACTAGAGGTGAGCTTTGAGAGAAATACAAGATCCATTTCATTCCAATTTAGATAATGTAACGAGCTAAATTATTTTTAATATGATGAAACAAACTTCTGAAAAATATTTTAATTTTTTGAAAAATATATGTTTCATTATGGGATTTTGATTGAAGTTTACTTATACTCAACTTTGTTTCAATTTGGTTTAACGCCTTAGACACATTTTAACTTGTTTTTATAATGAGCGTCATAATTTGCCGCAATTATTATATCACCAAAATAATAAATATTTTATTTGAGAAATCTCATTTTTATTTTATTTATTTGAGTTACTTAAGTGCTCTTTCTGAACCGATTGATATTACCAGAGAGCCGGCGGTTAATGCATCACTGTGACAGGGGAAGCCCACATTTCATCAATGATGAAACTCTCCAGCCATACCAGGAATCAAACCTGAGACGCTTAGTTCAGTAGACAGACAAACTACCGACTGAGCTAAGGTGTCAAGCAATCTTAGAGACAAATGTCTCACACAAAAAACCACATATAATTTAACTTTGGCAAGATAGGGGCGGCCCAAGGTAAGTTCTGCGTTCAGGCGTAATTGCTTCTTGGCACCTCCTTATACAACCGGGGGATAGTAGGAAAATATTACAATAATCCTCATACCCAATGTAATCTGGCCGTATAAGATGGTAAGATGGTAAACATACTACACACATTTAACTGCGAGAATGTACGAGATAGGTCAGGATTATGAAGAAAGTTATACAACAACATGTTTGTAGGCAATGTTCTCTTCTTTATATTTCGTTATAACAAATACTTTGGTGTTATGAACTGTTTATGAGATAGTTGCAAGAAACTGTTTAGGATCATCGTTTTTTCAAGGTGGTGAATATAAAATATATTTTTAAGAGTGGCACTATATCCTAATTAATTCAACATAAAAAACTATAATAATATGTCAAATTTAATTTTAGTATCAAAACGTGACCGATTGTTATGCTTAGAAACTTCAATATAACGCTAAAGTTATGTTGGTTTTGGCTTAAAGATTATTTTCTGATCATGTCCAGGCTACGTTAAGTTGGTTTGTGCTCTGTTTGTCACCCCCTTCAAGCTAGCAGTCGCCCGGCCCTTAAGCTGTCCCTGAGGAACTACTAAGTAAGAACGGTGAATGGGGAGGTCTAGGAACAAGACGTATACTCTTCCAGCGACTAGATACTACCAACGGCTACTAGCGTCTCTAAGATATTCAATGGTCAAGATTTCTTATATCCAATTCTTCGCTATTCTTGTTTATCTGAGTTACCAATTTAGAACTGTGGAATCTTGCTAAGATCAAAAACAGCCTCTTGCGTTGAGATATTGAAAACAGAATTTTAAACATTTTAGACATTGAAAAGCACTAACATATTACAACTATTTTTAAAATATCCTGAGCACTGAAAATACATAAGCCTCAGATACAATGCTACTAGCTCAGCCTAAGCATGGGAGTGGCTGGCATGTCTGAACACACTGGCATGCAAGTAGCTGGCATGTCTAAGCATACTCTCGCATCATCACATCACCTTAGCATTCAAGCATACCGGGTGTGTGGGTACAGTCTGTTAGCAGTACCATCAAGATCCCTAACTAAGCACCACAACACCCAGTCGCCATTATTACAAATATGAAGAATAACCACAAGGGGTTTTATTTGGATATTCACTACAAGCCCAATTATTCCCTGTCTCACCTGAAAAGTATCAACTATGCCCATGGGAAGATTCAGTAAATAAAGTTATGTATAAACAAGAACGAAGTGCAGGTAACAAACATTGCCCAACGGCTAATTTATTGAAGTGGTAATTTACATGGAACCATATATTAAACATACTCTAATAAACATGGGAGACTCATCACTTCTCCTATTCAACTAACATAACAATGTCTAAGACCAGGCTAAACGAGGAATAGTAAACGACCAGCATCCCCGTCTATACATTATTACAATGTCAACAATAGGTAAATTTAACCTCACGCTAGCTATCGCAAAAGATTACAATGTTAGATATATTTCCCAAAACCCAGTTTACAACAGTTAGCTCGCTAACGCCTGAAACCATTAACATATTCTTAGGTTCTTATTTTTGATAGATTTATCTATACACCTCATTAAACCACATGTAAAGAAACATAGGGATATAAGATAATTGAAATTTATCACTTGCCGTTTATAAACAAACTAATATGCAAAAATGTCCTACTAGACTGAGAGCATAAAAAAGGAGCATTAATTTTGTATGAGAGATAACCTTAAATACCAACCAATATTTACTAAATCCCGCAAGATTGTAATAACAACCAGGAATTACAGCCATCTGACTGATCGCTAACTGTATCTTCCATACAAACAATCAAACTAATAATGGCATCTAACAAATAGTTTCCCTGGCCTTTGCACCAAGAATACAACCCTAACCTGAATATTACAATAATTTGGCATATCTGCACCAAGATTACAACCCTAACCTGAATATTATATTAACGTGGTCTAAGATTAATTTCCTGTCATCCTAGGCAGACTTACGTTCTATTAGTCCTAGGGCCCTACATATAGCCCATGTGAGCCTAACGTCTATCAGGCACCAAAGAGTGACTTCCTTAGCAAAACATAAGCTTATATCTGATCTTACTCAGTGGAGGAAACAAGGGAAGGAGAGAATTACATCATAATGCGGTCACTATAATCCAATCATGAAGTCTATATCTGCCCAAGCGCGTGTGCATAGCGCTGGTTGGACGCACACACAGTCAAGGGGGCGGGAGTCACTTCGGGCCGCGGGAGACAGAGAGCCTTTCTTCTAACAGTCTTTTCGCGCATGAGCGCTTTTGATAGATGTATCAGTTCACAAAAGCACTAGAGCGCGTTAACTGTCACTTTCTCACACAGAGTTCGATGTTTGTTGACGTGTTGTTGATGTGGCGTGATCATTGTCGTTGTACGAGAATCCAGCCGTTCCGTTGAATAGGGTGAGTAAGATATGTAGTTTGTGCCGGGTTAGTCTCTCCACGGTACAGCATGATCTGATGCACCCTGAGGGGAAGCACGAGATCAAATTCAAACACGTACGACCAATTCATCACACCATGTGGTTTCAAATTCTAAAACAGACGGATTGTCTCATTTCGCGAAGTTCTGAAACAAAGAAAAACATATTAATATTGGTGGGGGAAAACAAAAATTATATTGGGAAACCGAATAAGGGTTTTTAGAGTTATGTGTGGAGACACTACTATATGGGGGGCTGGGTGAGAGCCTTCCAAAACCACAGTTTGACACTTCTCGCTTATCCGAGCAGGGCCTTGGGATGATGATGATGATACCCTCCAGGGTCAATGACGTAGTTCCCAAGCCCCTGGATAAGAGGATTGGTGGCACCAGGAACTCTAGCATAGAAGGACTGCGCCAGGTTCCAGAAGTGGTCCTTGATAGTAGGCATATCCAGATCACCATGAAGAATCACGTTCCGAACGTAGCAAGACGCGTCCACAATAATCCTCAGACACCTACTATTGATCACCTGAATACTCTTCATATACGTGTCCACCGGTGGCCCACAGCAGTACACGCATAGTCGAGTATCGGCCTGCGCGACTGCTTGTACAGCGTCAGACCATTCCTTGTAGACAAGGCACTACGTCTGTTAAGCAGTGGGACCAGGATTCCCAGCATTTGCCTCACCTTGTTCAGTCTCTCAGTGCTATGTAGTCACCAGGTCAGTCTGGTGTCCAGCGTAAGTCTCAGGTACTTAACACTGTTAGCCCATCTGATCTGTTCTCTGAACAGCCGGAGTGGGGCCGGTCTGTAGAACATTCTTTCCAATATGAAGATCACTGCTGTGCTCTTCTCCATGTTAATACTTGTCCTCCAGGTGGTCAGCCACCCCTCCAACTCCGCTGGGTGTGTCTGGAGTCACCTATCCGCCAGCTTCCCTCACCACGACTCCGCTACTAGAACCATGTCGTCCGCATACAGTGACGCCTTGGTGTCTGGGGATTTAGGAATGTCGGTCACATACAAACTGAAGAGCACTGGGCCCAAGAAGGAACCCTGCATCACTCCAGCCCCAATGCTTTTGACTTGGGAAGTGGTTTTCCCAAAGGTAGTAGAGATGGAACGGTGGGATGGATAGGATTGTACAACGTTAATGAGGTAGAAGGGCAGGTTTAGGGAGATGAGTTTGAAAATAAGACTTTCATACCTTTGCTACATCGAGAAAGACAGCACCAGTCAGCCTGTATGGTGAGGTTCCTCGTGGTCTGCTCCATGAGCCAAACGAGTTGGGGAGACGTAGCGTGTCCCGCCCGAAAGCCAAACTGCTCGTCCACCAAGATCTCCGCCTCGCGAACATGTCGGGTCAGTTTCGTTAGTAGAAGTTTCTTGAACAACTTTCTCAAACAGTAAAGTAAGCTGATCGGTCGGTAAGACGAAGCTAGGGCCGGCTCCTTACCCGGTTTATGAAAGCAGAGGACGTTGTTGTGCTTCCAGAGCTCGGGGAAGTGACTCAGGAGCAGGATAGTGTTGAATAACTCCACGAAAAAGTTAATCAACTCCAAGAGTAGCTTTCTGAGGACCACGTTATTGATACCGTCACGTCTGGGGGTCTTGTTTAGTCTTAGAGCGGCTATTGCCCGTAACATTTCTGTTACCTTCATGGTTTCAGGTTCATCCAAGGGTCTGTACGAGACATCTTGGATAACCAGGGCCACGTGCGCAATGTGCACCGGATCTTATGGGTCGTCAGATGGTACAAACTGTGCCTTTAAGTGTTCATCGAGCGCATCGGCATTCTCCTGGTCAGAAATGGCCACCCCGTTATGACCCAAAATAGGTGGCCTTGGTGCGGGGACCCACAACAAGTTCCTTGTCATGTGCCACAAGGACCGGTCCAGCACGCACAGGCTCTCAATATTGTCCTCTCAGACACTGTTCCGGTATTATTGGACTATCTCGCGAACCGCATGGACTTTGTGGCTCCATTTGGTCTTGTTTACCGGGTACCTTTAGATTTGCCAAACCGTCCTCAGCCAATTTTCTTCCCAACGTGCCTGAGAATAGAATCAGGCAAATAAGCCTGTGGTGCTCTCTTAGGACGGTTCCTTGGCGTCGAAGCTTTGAGTGACCCGTTGATGGCGAAAGTTATGAAATCCGCACTGTTATAGATTTTTGCTGCTGTTCGAAAGGTAGGGGTAGGTCCCAATCTCTCCTCAACACATTTGTGAACCTGTTCAAGTCAGTGCCTTTAAGTTCGGGTTTGTCGGGGGTCTATGAAGGACACTGCGCATCCCAGGTTCACAAGAATAGTTTTGTGATACAGGTCTAGCTCGTCTAGAGACTTCATCACTAACCACCTTCTGATCCCCCTGGAAACAACGATGCTGATGAAGTCTGGGAAACCAAGGGGATTGTGAGGGAAGTGGCCTGGGGTTGGAGGACCAGAAGCCACCAAACCTCGTGTATTTTTGGTGTGAGAATTTAGAGGCACAATTTGTACAAACTGATGACCCGTCGAACCCGGTGCACATTGCACACATGGCTCAGGTCATTGGTGCGGTCTCGTACAGTCCCTTGGATGAACCTGAACCCACGGAGGCAACAGAAATGTCGTGGGCGATAGATACTTTAAGACTAAACAAGGCCCCCAGACGTGACTGTATCAATAACGCGGTCCTCAGAAAGCTTCCCTTGGAGTTGATTAACTTCCTCGTGGAGTTATTCAACGCCATCCTGTTCCTGAATCACTTCCCTGAGCTCTGGAAGCACATCAACGTCTTCTGCTTTCATAAACCGGTTAAGGACCCGGCCCTAGCTTCGTCTTACCGACCAATCAGCTTACTTGACTGTTTGAGAAAGTTGTTCAAGAAACTTTCACTGACGAGACTGACCCGACATGTTCGCGAGGCGGGGATCTTGGTGGACGAGCAGTTTGGCTTTCGTGCGGGACACGCTACGTCTCACCAACTCGTTTGGCTCGTGGAGTAGACCACGAGGAACCTCTCCATACAGGCTGACTGGTGCTGTCTTTCTCGACGTGGCAAAGGCCTTCGACCGTGTTTGGAACAAAAGTCTCCTTTTCAAACTCATCTCCCTAAACCTGCCCTTCTATCTCGTTAAGGTTATACACTCTTATCCATCCCACCTCACCTTCTTCACTACCTTTGGGAACTTCACTTCCTAAATCAGACGCATCCAGGCTGGAGTGGCGAAGGGTTCCCTCGTGGGCCCAGTGCTCTTAAGTATGTGTGTGAACGACATTCCTAAATCCGCAGACACCAAGATGGCACTGTATGTGGACGACATTGCTCTAGTAGTGGAGTCGTGGCAGCTGGTGGACAGGTGACTCCAGACGTACCAAATGCAGTTGGAGGGGTGGCTGACCACCTGGAGGACAAGTATTAACGTGGAGAAGAGCAGTAAGTACCTGAGACTTACTCTGGACACCAAACTGACCTGGCTACCACGCTGCACTGAAAGACTGAACAAGGTGAGGAAAAGGCTGGGAATCCTGGGCCAACTGCTTAACAGACGTAGTGCCCTGTCTACAAGAAACGGTCTGAGTCTCTACAAGCAGTTGCTCAAGCCAATGCTCGACCATGCGTGTCCCGCTTGGAGCCACCAGGTGGACACGTATATGAGGAGGATGCAGACATTCCAGAGCAAGTGTCTGAAGATCATTATTGACTTGCTTTGGTACGTTCAGAATGTGACTCTGCAACGTGACCAAGACATGCCTACCATCAAGGACCACTTCCGGGATTTGGTGCAGTTCTTCTATGACAGACTTCCCGGTGCCACCAATCCTCTTATCAAGGGGCTTAGGAATTACGTCATTGACACTGGAGGGTGCCACCGACATCCCATAGCCCAGCTCGGATAAGCGAGAAGTTTCAAACTGTTGTTTGAGAGCCTCTCACCCAACCCTCTTTAGAGTAGTGTCCCTGCACGTAGCTCTAATAATCCTAATTTGGTTTCCATATATATATACTCCCAACAATATTAATAACACGTTTTTCTTCTTTTCAGAAACTTTGTGAAAGCAACAATCCATTTATTTTAGAATCCGAAACCACACGGTGTGACCAATTGGTTGATACGTGTTGGAATTTGCTATCGTGTTCCCTTTCAGGGTGCATCAGAGCAAGCTAGCGTGATGTGATGTGATGTGATGTATCATAGCTCAGTCAGAAATTAGCTATCCAAACCGGGTGCGCCACCTGTTTTAAAAGCTATTAAATTGTCTCATGTTATCAGTGAGAAATATTGTTTTAACCCTCTCTCACCTCATCGTAACTCTACCTCCAACCACGACTCACGTTGCCAGGACTTCCTCATATCCCACCGCAACTCACGTTGCCGGGACATCCTTCTGTTCCCCCACGACTCACGTTTCCGGGACAATCACCCTACCTTCCACCGCAGCTCACGCTTTTGGGATCAGCAACACCTTGGGACTGCTTCATGTTCCCTCGCGACTCATGTTGCCGGGATATCCTTCTGTTCAACCGCAACTAGCATTGCCGGAACACTCTCGCTGACCTTTTTCCTACTCCTGCCCACACGTGTCTGAGCACAACGTCACCGTCGTCGCAACATCAACCAGTTACCCCTTAAGCTGCACCGAGGGATAGCAATGCTGTTTCATTTACGGTACTCTGTCTGCCCCTTAGGTTAAGTCGGTAATAACCCTTGAATATTTTCATGCACAGAGTCTTATTACCTATTCGGGGTTTCCACATACCTTCAAGGTTAGGTTTTGGATGAGGAAGGTATAATTTGGACTAATTATAACCGCATTCACGTGGAAGAGGAGTGGGAAACCATTTTATAAAAGTAATTTTCAGTTCACCCAACCAGGATTCAAGCCATGATCTTCTCATCACCATTAATTCCATCTAGTTCAAGAGTAACGCACCAGACCATGATACCATCGGTGTTAGTTACTCTCAAGTTAAACTAGCGTGTGGTGAAATGCGGTCACAAAAATATACTTCAATAAATATATAAAACTTGTATATATATATATATATACACTGACATATTTTTATTTATACATATTGGATGCAATTCCTGAAAACGGCCAATGGACGGATTGTTGGCTAAATCCTAGGATTGGACGTTTTCATATGACCAAACCCTAAAGTTCTATTCAATTTCAGGCCTTGGCTGTCTCTAAACAGCCAAACCTAGGATTTAGCAATTACTAAACGACCAATTGAAAATAAGTTCGTTAGGTTAGGATGGTTTAGGTTAGGTTAAGCTTAGAAAAAACACAAATTTGGTCAGGTGGTCTTGATAATTTAAAATAAATTTGTAATCTTTGTCCGGTTCTGTTTGCATATCAATGACATCCAATTGCCCTCTTGAATTCATGAGTTTACTCAAAATTGGGCGAGCGCCACCTGCTCAGTGTGTTCGAGAAACGAACTAAAACGTTATTTCTAGCTTTGGTCATTTCAAATGATCAATCCTAGGATTGAACAAAAAAAACAGACAATTGGCCGCTTTTGGGCTTTGGGCCAAATATATATGTTAATCCGTGTCAGGAAGTTTATTCAATTTGACTTCTTATTTATATATATTCCCCTCCTTTTATTGATACCAGTTTCTCGGTAATTTTTTCACTCATTCAAAGAACTTCCTATCCCAGAGGAGAAAATAATGACAGCAGAGGTACTTTTTGAAAATAATAGGACCAAATAACATATTTTTGAATTCAATAACATCTCTCTAAGAAGCTACAGAAAAAATATACAGAAAAAAATAGAGTCAGAATATCAATATGAATACGATAAAAAAAGCAAGCATACAGTAAAATAAAATAAGGAATTAGACCACAAGAGAGGTGGTAAAAAAAAGAAGCCGATGACCTTGCTTTGACCGCAAAACCAGATCATTTAGCCTGTAGAATCAGAACAGCACATGTACATATTTATAGTTTACCGCGTACAAATACAAGAACTGGCACCTGAAGAGATGTGTTCCGCAACGGTTCACCTGCTCGTATAGGTGCGACTGAAAAACAAGTCACACAATGAACCTAGGAGCGACACCTTAATAAAAACCAACGTTTTGGAAATACAAACATGTTTTCTCACAGTCAGCGTCACTATTTTATGAGTGGTATTTTAAAGTTATGTATTCCTTACCCTAATTTTCTACAAGTGAAGGCTAAGTTTTGACCCACTAGGATTCGAACCAAAACTCTCTCGTTATAGTGTGGTGAGTTCTGCGATGGTCCTGCAAGTAATTAAAGTTGCAGTAATTGAAACATATTGAAACCCTAAGTTAATTGAAAAAAGGTTTTTTCACTAAGGACGCTGTCAACTTGAACTTTGAAGCCTCTAATTTATTCTAAAATTTTAATTTTTTAACCTATTAAAACGGTTATTTTTTATCTGGGAGAAGCTTGATCAAGATTTAATGAAATTTAGTTTGATAATAAAACTAAAACATTTCAAATTATTCTACTGCTTTACGATTTTTTTAATAGTTAACATTTTAAATCATATGTTTTTAGTCTTTTTAGTTACGTTTTTAGTATTATATTTTGATACCGTTTATGCTTATATGAGAGGGGGGATATTTTAAATTAACGCGTCTCAGCCTCCTTGACATTGTGTACCCGCTATAGATGTAGATTAACCTTGAGACGGATGTGTCCGAGCACAGCGATAATCTACCTGAAGCTGAGAGCTAATCTCGACCCTACTATAGTTAACAATTCATAATGTTCACTGAACAAGCATTTAGGTTTGCTTTGGATTGAGAACAAATAAACTACATTTATTTTTCAATATAGTCGTAAGAAACTTAAACTCTGTACAAATGGCAAATAAACCCGAACATATTTTGGTCAGAACACACAAAAGCACACAAAACTCTTATATATAATATAATTGACATAGTTTAAGGCTAATAGGCATGTAGCAGTTATGGACATGACGTAAAATGGAAATGCAACATTGAAACCTACACCAATTGGCACACGGACAAAGGCACCAGTCTAGTCTTGTCTGAATTGCCATTAATGGAGGGCTCAGGATCTTAATCTTGACATACACTTCCTCCCTAAATGGTTTGACAACCCTCCCCTTCCTCCAAATTCTACCTTCCTCATCTTTACTCTATCAGTGTAACTAAGTGTGTGTATCAAGGACTGGTTGTAAAACCTGGAGCACGAGAAAAAACAAAACGTCACAATACAACAATAAACACTCTTGTTGGATCTATTGAGGTAGTATACACAATGTTATGTTATCTCAAGTTAGCAGAATATTAATGATGTTTGTATTTTAAGTTTTGTGTGAAACCTCTAATTTACCAATGCTCGAGGCTGATGGTTTATTGATGTCATAGCGCTCTCAAGTCTCAACCACTGTACCTACATTTGACGATACCCGATTGGTGCAATATGCGAGCACACTCAGTAGTTAGTATAAGGTTGACAGATGCAACCCTATTCACCTAATACTAGGCGGAAACAATTAGACGATATATGATGAGGAAAGTAGTGGACAACGTGTTGAGGTTTGCCTGTCGTTTGGTGTAGTTCACCTGGCATTATCTACAACAATTTAGAAAGTTTAGTAAGTAGTTTGTTTTTATTTAGCTAGTGAATATGTTAACTTTTCAATTAAATCTGTTAATTATTCCCACGTTATTAATTGTCTAATTGTTTTTATTCCCCTCATGTATAACCCGAGTGTAGAAAAGCTCTAGTGTAAAAGTAGATCCTCCCTGTACCCCCGGTTGGTATCGAACTCTAGCCTCGGCAACCCTGGCCACAGTTCCCCTCCGAGACTGGAGATAGCTGGCTATGAGCCTCAACACCTCAACGGATGACCGCACTTCGGCCGGGGTCACTAGGAATGGTCGGATGCTGAGAGAGATCGCCCCTGGGCGACAACTACCAGCATTTTACTGCCGCCAACCAGAGCACAGCATCACTCCCAAGTACTCCGGTCGCTCAAAGGAGGCGCATCACTCTAATATGAACGTCAAATGACGACCGCCTTCTTGTGTTAAATATGAGAGATATAAAAAATGAATCTGTGTAGGTTCAACCCACTGTTCAGTTTTATTTCTGAGCTAACTTTTAGTCATGGTTAATATGTGTGTGCTTTATTATGTTAAGTTAGTTTGTAAATCTTGTCCCAGATATAGCTTTGTATGGAAGAAAGTGTTCCCAAATGTAAAATAGTGGGCTATGTAGTTTTTTATCGGCACAGTGTTTGCTTGACACAATACCGCCTTGTTAAGTGCGCACTCGGCCAAGAGACGCCTTTGTACAGCGACTACATGAAACTGATTACAAATTCTCGCCTCATATTGTGAATACCATCAAAATTAATTTGTAGACCAAGTTGAGTTAACCTGCTGTTATTTAAGGCGGGAGAAAAATACTAGCTTGTTGTAAACCTAATTTTGACACGTTTTCTAATCCTGGATATTACATTATAATTTAAAGACATAATTATATTTGAAAAGTTGGATAGCAGCTGTAGTTCCCTTATTTTTGTACTTATAATAAGGTTAATGTATATTTATTCCCGCTATTATTTAATAATAACATACTAATCCATTGTTGCGTTTTATTTACATAATTTTATATAAAGGACCGAATCTAATCAAACTTAACAGCTATTAACCCACATCTGAAGGTTATTTTTGCTCCGAGTTTTATTACCAGTTCGGGATGTACGCTTATACACTAATTACGCTAATGGTTTGATAAAGATTGGATTTAAAAGAAGTGTACCAACATTTGCGTGAAGATAGAGAGAGAGATTGGGAAACAACATAAGAAAACAACTCCCTCAGTACAGCCGGTCATCATTCTAGCTCCAACTTGCCCGTCACCAGCATAATATCAGACAAGACGATACTGACGCCTTTGTCCCAGTACCTAAGTATGTGGGCTCAGCACATATGGTACACGGTTCTCCCTCCCATGATACGTATAGTGAAAAGTGTGACAACCAAAGGTGTGACATTCTCCCTAGTATTTTGCCGATAAACCAACGAACGGGTCCTTCCATTGTCTTTGGTAGTTATCGACAGTTTGATCGTATCGGCTCTCCATTTTAATAATCGTGCAGTCAAGTACAAACGTTACTGCCCATATGACCTTGCCACGCTGGAGATACGAGCCGATAGGGCGCGGCCCCATTTCTGTGGGTAATCAACCCACCCATGTGTTGGCTTCTGTTGGGCACCAGACGGGTCGTGAGCCTGGCGAGCCCACGGTTATTGGCCGTCGATCACTAAAACACAAGTTGTATACAACGTCAAACAACCAGAGAACACCTCAAAAAACAACCAGTGGCGTCAATGAATCTTCAATTGTTATATTTGGTTCGTGCACCACGTCTTACTACACGTCCGTCCCACATATTTACACTAGTGGGGTAGAGATGAGGACGGTAGAATTGATAGTAGGTGCACTCACATTCTCGTAAGGAAGAGTGGGAAAACACATCCAAGGACTCCCAGCAAATATTAGCTGAGCTTGACGCTTAGATGTTATGCCCAACAATTGCAGTATGATAGTTTCAACAACACTAGCACTATAATCTATAATACAAATTTCAAATGCAGAGTGAACATTGTCGAGATATAAACCTAGGGTTGAGACAGTTCGGGTCTTTGGTACCTCTATCATGTTGATAGGATACATTTACCTTCATTATAGTTAAACTAATTAAACTAAGCAAATTAAAAGTAAATGAACTTCTAAGCTTGTTCATACGCCTATTCAAGAGTTAGATGAAATAGAGATCAAAGTTGTTATTAAATAGTGTTTAATTATTGATTTATATTGTTTATTTGCATTAGAGAAAGAGGACAATATTTAACTCCAAATAATTATCTGGTGTGAACCCCCCCACGGATAGTCCGCAGCAACGTTATGCAGTAATCCGGGGTTTTAATTGAATGTTATGTGTGTGTGAACTACGGATTAAGAAGATGAAGTTTAGAACAAATGTACCTACATTTAATTTGAGGGAGAGTAGAAAACCACTTTCGAAAAATCATTTAAAGTTCACCCAATCAAGGTTTGAACCCCGTTCTCCCAGTCACTGTCAATATAGTATATTGCGAGAATGACGTCATAGACAATGCGACCAACAACCAGGGTGTATTCAAGTGAAACTATTCTACCATGTTTAAAATAATATATAAACATTGAAAATTAAAATCTTTAAATGAAAACAACTCTTTCACTGATTTAAATTTTGTTGTTGTCATGACGTGAATAATGTGGAAAACCATATTTCGATGAGATTTCTGGTTCAAACCTAAATATGGATCCAATACTGGTCAATCGGCGTGAAATGGGCTCGAACCAGAACAGCTTTTGGTTCCTAGAAAGTCGATTCTCGTTTACTAAAATTTTAGTCACATATTATCATTTAATAATTCTTGATAAATGCACATTCACCAACAATGAAATGAATGTATTTGAATATATTACGATCACTAAATTTACTGGGAATTAAATATATAGTTTGTTTAGTTTGTACATAAATGACTTGAATACGATTAGCTATTAGTTAGTTACGTCACATTTACATGGGATGGAAGACAAAAAATGGCTTTAGTTTGAATAATTAAGTGGAACATTGAACCGATAACTTTTATCATCAGAACCGGAAACACAACAAGTACAATTTTAGTACTGACACGCCATTATATAAAACTATTATATTTATCCATTTTCAGGTTTATATCTTGAATTGGTATTTTTTTAAAGTTATATTTAATTTTAAATGGTATTAGTTTCCTTACCAGAGCATAAAGTATGAAAGCACGTGAGCTAAAGTAAAACTAGATCTAGAATAACATCTTAGCTGGAATTTATCGCGACAATCTCACAGAGAGGAAAAGAGAGAATCAGATGAGTGATTGGAATCTTTGACCGCCAAGTAGGCCTACCTTAGTCTTGCAACAGTGAACACGGTCATTTGGTGTATATATATATATATATATATATATAATGTGGGTGTGAGCGAGACAGGCGGAGAGAAGTAGCATGTATGAAGACAAACAAGAAGGAAGTCACGTGGAACATTTATTTTCCATCACGTCCCCCTTTCCCATCCGGGATATAAACATTTAATTTAATTAATTGGTTATTAAAGAGATAGGTAACATTTTGGATAAACTAAACCGCATTTTCGGGGAGGGAGAGTGGACAATCATTTAATAAAAAGAGCACTCAGTGAGATTCAAAGTTTGACCTCTCCGTCAGCCAGACTAGAAATTGCGGACGTTTATTCTGTGTGTCTGTCGATGTGAGCTTATAATAGGTGTATGGATACAACTAAGGAGTGGTATGAGCAGTCCAAGTTATTTGGAAGTTAAAGAAAGGTTAATTGCTCTCATGATTTGGAGCTAGTGCTGTTTGCCATTCATAAAAAATATATATTTATAACTTGGACAAGGTTTTGGAACTTTGATCACTGGCCTTGACACCACTGTTCTATCAATTGTGATAATCAAGCTAATATCAAGATTCAAATTATACTTCTGTCCTTTTCTACCAAGCTTGTGTACAGTCCAATTTTCATAGTAAGGGAATTTTAGAAAATACAAACATACATTTTTGCGTTCAAAATTGATTTCAATTTACAAATTTTTTACTATTATTATTACTATTATTATTATTATTATTATTATTATTATTATTATCACTGTAGAGGTATTTCTATTAAAGGTGGTAGCTACATCTCACATGACTTGACGCATGAATACGTGAAAGTAGATCTAGTATATTTTCTAGACTTTAAATAATAAGGTTCTTCTTATGAACATTGGGCTGTACGTATTTTGCAGCACTATCCAGGACTACAGTATGATTCGGATACGAAGAAATATTTTGGACTACTGTATTACAGTGGCGTATTCTCTGGGTTTGCTAGTCCTGTACCGCATACCCATAATGATATAGACTAGTTTTTTGTTTAATTCAGTGCTGTCTGCGTGAACTGTGTAAACACTAATGTTTAAATTGTTTAATAAATATACATGTCATAATTTTAAAACTAATATTAGATCATATTCCAAGAATACTGTGTTTTAAGTAATTCTTCTTCCAAAAGGCTCTGCTTAACACATTAGGAAACCCAGGGCTTGCTACTTGAAAAACGCATGACAAGATAGGGAGGCTCTAATGATCTAGCCCAATGTCTAGGGGGTTGCAACACATTCCTTTCCGCTCGCCCATAAATAAGTAATTTGCCAATGAGCTCACTCTTTCACCCCAGGTCATGCTGTTCATGTGAAGCAAGTTAAGCATTGTGCCAACTATTGAAAAAAGATTCAAGATAACAATGTTTATTTATTAAACTAATTTATAAAGTACATAATTAGTTGTAGTAAGGAACAATATATATCCTAATAGATAAAATAGAAATCAATTGAAAGATACGAATAAGACAGAAATTAAGTTATTGATATAAATTATAAAGACAATAACAATTATGTTTACTTATCATAAAGAGTATATGGACTGATTGGCAATATGTTGTTAATTTCTGTCTTATTCGTATCTTTCAATTGATTTCTATTTTATCTATTAGGATAAACTAATTTAGTTTAATTTAATTAAAATACATAAAATATATATAATATTAATTGTAGAATAATAGTTAGTTTACGTAACACGCTTTAAATTATAGACTAATTAAATACATTGAGTTATGTTTAGGTATTCTAGTCACAAGTATTATCATGTATGTGGCAAACACATTTAACCATTCTTTAAAATTTAGGCATTTCAGCACTGATAGAGTGATGAAGAGGGGGGAGTAGGGGGAAAGCGGGGGAAAAGGGGGGAGGGGGGGTGATGAGGCTACTGTAACCGTTGTTGACGGTAATTCTTGTATGTCTTTAGTAGAAAGGATCGTGGAGTTTTAATAGTGTTCTTTTAGTTCATGTTTTACATTAACGACTTATTATTCATTGTGATTCTATATAATTATACATCAAAGAATCCCAAAAGTCAGGAGTATGAGTTCACCATTTCAAGATGATTTAGAAGGAAAATGTAAAATAAAATTTATTTTCATATAATTTACTTAATCAGTGTCTCACCCAGCCATTTACTTTGGGGGGGGAGGCATTCAACCAAGGCTGTAGCAAGAATGACATTTTGATGGAGAGAGCGGGTTTGGGGTTGCCCTGAAGCCCGAGAATATTTATGAATATTAAATATTTTTATAAATTATTTAGAGTAGTTTTATAGTAATTAAGAGATTTAAATGGTGCAAATGGTATCCAAGCTATTATTTAAATGTTTTTTTAAATTATTAATTTCTTGTGTAACGGTAAACCTTTTGAATATTAGACTTAAACCTGAAGCCTGGTATTAAAATGTAGCCTATACATTCGTCACATCTTCAATGCTAAATATTTTAGCTATACTTAATATTATTTAAATTTCTATTAACATTATTTGTGGTGATGGGGAAAGAGGGGGAAGGGGGTCAAATACCCTGTTTGCCCCTCGCTCCCTTGGGTGCACCAATGCTTACAGCAAAATATATGTGTAAATATCTTAGCAATAAACCAATGACGTAGCGATAGAGTATTAATAGTCCGAGATAATCTCTGCCATGTTAGTCAGATTTTACGCATCTAAATAGCATCTGGAGCATAAATTCTCAAGTTGGGAGACTCGTTTGTTTCCAATCAGTATTGTGTGAGATAAGTTAGGCCTTATAAAATAGTTTTAATTGCAACGTGAGTTGGACAATCCACCTGATTCCCTCTCACCAAGATCTGATGGACGCTTGATCGATGTATCACTTCATTTTACTGTCATTATGAGTGTTTGCTTTGAGTATTGCTAACTGTGTGCTTTTAATTACACCAGGCTAATTTAATAGGATCTGTCTCTCTTATACATTCAGAAATGTTCCCATACCACTCTTAGCCCCGACATTTATATTTACTTAAATTTCTAACCAGGGTTTGATTCCCGGCACTTCCAGATTATCTGGGAAGCAGTGGGTCTGAAACGGGTTAGATTCAGCCTAGATTGGATAAATAAAAAGCTACTCGAATACAGTAGTAGTGGCTCCGGTATAGAAAGCCGTTTTTAATGGCTGGAGTCATCGTTGTGCTGACCACATGACACCCTCTATCCGCAAGAGTTGGCACTAATTCGCCAAACAGTTTGGTAACCACTCAGTAAGTATAGCCTGAATGCGGGCTGACACCATGGAGTTACTTTTATTACATTTTGAGTGGATGGTAATCATCGTTTTGGATAAATAAAAGACGAGAGAATATGGGAGTGGGGGAGGGGGGGAGGGGGGCTCAAAATTTCCTAAGGTAGCATACAGTTAAAGGTAAATAATAAATGTTCGAGAAACACTGTTCTATAGGCACACATCTTCAAATATATCCCTTGAAATAATCCCTTGACGTTCTTGGACAACGTTGGTTGAGGGTCCTCGGCCCCCAAATCTCCGTTGTAACTTTGAGAGTACAGTATACCTATTAATCTCTCTCAGAATACGCCACTGTTGTATTACAAAATTTACCAAAACCATTTTCCCGTCAGTTAATGTTATCTGCAGCTTCCACTGATGATTTATACTATCAATTTAATATCTAAAGTAACGACGACAATATTTTAATAATAACGAGATATTAATGTCTGCCGCAAAGGGTTTGTATTTTGTGAAAGTTTCTTCTTACCTGAATCCTCCTATACTAAAGGCAATGTTGGAAGCAGCATGAGTTTCAAACGACTCACGGCAAGAGAAGTAACCAAAATATCACTACTCTCCGGCATTGGAAGATATCAAGCGTATTGGAATCCAGTTATTTTGAATCTGGCCTGAATGAACGTGATATCGTAATATAATAGTAAAATAAATATTCTCTTAATTCATATTATGTTTTGGAATACATTATCTTTGAAACAAAACAGCAATCATAATAGAGGGCGCAAAGTCTAAGAAAAGGAAGAGGCGATTATAACTGGCGCAAGGGAACGAAGAAAGATGGAGCAAATTATAGATAGAGGTAAGAAATGAGAGTAAAAAAAAAACGGTTTAGAAAAGTTAAACCTGTTTCCCGCCCACCTACCTGTGGCTATTTCCATAGATTTCTCCGTCTCTCTCGTACACATACAGCTTCTGATTCTCTCTCTTTCTCTTTGCCACTACTCCGCCCACTTTCGTTCTTGCCCTCTTCTCTTACATAATGTCCTTCCTTATACTCTCAATACTCGTTTTCTCTCTTAGGCACACACGCTGAGAAAATAAATCGAATAATCCGGTGTCCCGAGCAACCTGTCATGGGTCATTTGCTCCAGTGACCTCACTATGCCACATGTGCACTCAACTTGATAGTCACTGTCACTGGTACCACAAACATTGTGTCACTAGCTATTATTTCCTCCTCTGGATATCACTGCCCTCTCGACTTTATCGTTATTTAGGCTAATGGACTAGGGACAATGATGGTACAATCTGGAGGAGATGTTCCTGCAATTAAGACAGAGGGAGAGTTGGAAACAATTTGGGGGGGAAACGCCCTTAACTGACCTAACTGGGATTCTAACCCCTATTTTATCGTTTTTGGCCATCCAGGCTAGTACTAAGTTGACACCTTAGATCACGTGACCAGATAACTGTGTCACAAAGGTCTAAGGTGTCACTATCACAATAGACTAATTTGTAGATGATGGGGAGATCAGGGTTTGAATCTAGATCGGGTGTACTGAGTTTTTTCTTTCAAATGGTTTTCCACTTTCCCTCTACGCAAATGTGGGTACACTGCCTTTAAATCTCTAAATTCAACATAGCTCCTAGTGTATTAGCGTAATTACTTGTAGACAATCTCTTATGATGTACCCAAGGCCACGTTGTATGCCACATATGTCATGTCCCTCAAGGCCACCAGGGGAGTTTCACGAAATATATTGGTTGAACCAGGGTTTTTACCAAATCTATCTGAAGTGTTTTTTATGGTACCATAACCCCCTAATTTGTATTTGTATCTTAAGTTTTTTATTGTGGTTAAGTACTTTCATAATAGAAAGCACTGTGATACAGAATAAGCCTAGAAATTCCCCACGACATCTCAAATCTCATAAAATTCCCAACTTTCAAGCTTTTAACCACTATTTGGGTTGGGGGGAAGTGACACCCCCAACCCCTCTTCTGGTGAGATGGTCACATTATATTCTATACGATAAAAAAAAATCTTACTTAATACAAAGGAGTATAACCCAGCCGGGCAGAAAAACATAGTGCTAAAAATGCATCTAGTCCTGACGATAAGTAACATATGCCTTAGTAATCACTGATGGCTGTATTACCGTGATTTTATTTCAAGCTCTGGATAATTCCACTAGTATTGCAGTACTATAATAGCCCTACTAGTCCCTACCGATCCCTAAACCCTCTTTTTACCCTTTTAATTGGTCGTCCTTGAATACCACAGAGCTAGCAAGTTCTTCACCTTTAATAATGCCGGGAGACACGATCTTTGACCCCAGGACCTTCAGAGGAAATAGGACCGGATCCCTAGGATTTGAGGTTTGTTGCTGGACCCCTAGGGGTGCGCTGTTTTATGAACACCACTGGGAAACTAGACTTACTTAAATAAGATCTATCTAATGTTTGTCAAGTGATACATTTCAGATTGAGGGACAAATTCATGGACATACACAATAAACAAACAGTGAAATGGTACAAACATTCAAATTACAATGAAATACACTGAGATACTCTTATAACTAAAATAGATCTGTTCTAGGTGACAAAGATAAAACAGTTCGGTGTGCTGAGTAATTAAAGTTCAATCTAGATTTGTAAAATATAATTTCAGGGTGAATTAAAAATGTAAATCTTTTGTTGATAGTGAAAAAGTGCCTGTATATGTCATGTGAAGTTGTGGATACAGTTAATCATGTCCTTTGTGCAATGTGCATTCTAATATGCCAAAGTAGGCCTAATTTTTCCCTTGATAATATGTGGGTATATATGGTTTCTATATCCCAGTGTGAAATAGGAACTATTTTTGACTGTCAGAACAATATCATGGACCATCAGTGTTCCTAAGCGAGAGTTATCTGGGAAAGATCATTCAAAATCCCCATTGTTGGATTGTGATTATTATAAGTGAAGATAAGGTAATGGTTTGTCTCAACATGGCTATGATCTCTTCTTCGCGTCTCACTTATTTTATTCATAATTATTTAAATTTATGCTAGGAATATATTACAAGTCTTAATGCGTCTTACTACCTGTCCAGGATATAAGAATTTGAATATAGTTTGGAGGAATGTATACGCAGGACCTTCTTAGATAAAACCAAATGTTTCACTCAAAATAATAGATTGTAACTATGTTTAGTTCCATTTTATACGTTTGCTTTAGTTGACATTTTAGCTGATGAAAAGTGTTTTATTAGTTTCCCTCTAAAGCTGTAAACTGTCTTTGTAATGCTTTTTATGTGACAACTTTCTATAAATTACTTTGTAGAGATTTAAATAAGATAGTGTGCATGCTTTTTAAAATATTCAACATTTACTGTTACAAATAAAAGCAACATTTTGATATTGCTGTTTTAATAGTATATTAAATTGTTATCTCACTGCGTAAAAGAGTTTAAATCCATCGTATATTTTTGGTGGATTTGTTAGGAATCGTCTGATTTTTTTTTTTTATGACGCTAGGTTTAAGCAAAAACTTTTATTTATTCACTTCGTGTCCCTCTATTTCACCGAGTTTTAACGTCTGTGGGTGGATACAAAACTTTAGTACACGACACTACAGTGAATAGGGCGCCCCTTGGGTAAGTTCCAAGAACTCGCCGTACTTTTGGTTTTCGGCCCTCCGTCCGGTGTCTAACTAACAACGCTTTATCAACAAAGCTATTATTATGTTTGTCCCTATTTCATTAAAGCTTGTAGTCCCATGGATATGACCAAATGTGTACACTAAACAAAACTAAAAGGTGAGTATAGTTAAATATGTTACCACACTTTTGATGAGTTTGAAGTAAGCATTTGTAGCTGGATATCATTGATTATCTAGTTCAGGGATAGTAATGTATTATGTTGGAGGAAAGATACCAAGAGTAAGAAGAGGTGGAGGAGGTCCTCTAGAAGGAAGGGATGCCAACCATTCAGTGGGAGAGGTGGGAGCAATGACTGAGAGACTGAACAGGAGGAGGATGTTGGTCCCACTGACAGGTGCCAACCTAACTGGGAGTTGAGGAAGAATATTCTAATTATATATTTCAAAGGATATAGATAATAATTTAATTTTGTTGTTGGCGATTTGTATTAACTCTATTTCTTAAATTTTATCTGTGCACTGTATCTTACTACCCGTTTAGGCTATTACCGAAATATTTACACTAACGGGATGGGGATGAGGAAGGAATCATTTAAAGTAAATATACCAACTTTGTGTGGACATTTGGTGTTCATCCTCAACATTATTAATCAATATGTATAAACAATAAAGTAATATATATTTATTTCACTTATTATTTTTATCATAACTATATATTCCTGATATTTTATTGATATATATATATA
>CABFVZ010002543.1:94700-107008 GCA_902151445.1 Timema monikensis | reverse complement strand
TTGAAAGAAGCAAAGAGTGTAAAGTATCTAGGTAGTTTGATTGAGGCAAAAGGGGGCAGCAGGGAGAGGTATTCTACAGGTGTGTAAGAGACCTACTTTGGAAACGAGAAGTGCCCCTAAAGGTAATGAAGTGGTGTTTAGAGCATACTTCATAACCATAGTTACCTATGCAGCGGCAACTTGGACTTTGGATAAAAGAGTAACAAGAAAAGTGTAGGTCATGGGAATGAAGTTTTTGAGGATCATGCTAGCTGTCACCAGAAGAGATAGGGCTAGGAATGAAGATGTAAAGTCTAACTTTGGGATATATGAGAAAGAGTTAGGGGTGTGCTAAGCTTCAAAACTTCGACTTGGCTTCGAAACAAACATCAGCTTCAACTTCACTCCAAAACAAATTCTGGCTTTGAAGCTTCGCCAGTAAAAATATTGATAACTAAAATACTCCATTTATGTTCACATATTGCCATTCTGAGCTGTTTTGTACATGATAAACTTAAGGAAAAAATCTGAAGTATCTGAATTGTATGTTGTGATAATATCTTAATTTATCAGATTAACACATAATATTACAAACAATTGTGCAATAAAACACTTTCCAAGTAATTTTAGTGCATAAAATAATTTAAATAACCACAATATATTTTTTCCAAGCATAAAACAACTAACAAAAATATTTGAATCTCGATTCGGCTTCAAAAATATTTCATATATTTGATTTGAGTTCACGTCAAATTGAAAAAGTGGACTTGGCACACCACTAGAAAGAGTGTAAGAATGAGAGTGTAGATTTAAGGGATGAAAGTAAAAAAAACAAAAAAAACACTAATTCCTGAATAATGGACTATTCAAATATGTTTTCACATTAATTACTCATTTTGTCTTTGCAATATAACTATATATTGTATTTTGAATTTGTTATAATGGGCAATAAATATATAAAACTCAAATTTTTGATTTTGTGTTTCTGTCACTTTGGTTTAGTTTTCCAACTGTTCATCTCTATGGGGAAATGAATGCGTTTTTTTTTCTAGTTTGTGTTTGTACCGCCGAGTGTGAAGAGTTTGACAACAGTTCATGAAGAGATGAGTAGACACTTGCCTATCCTCCTGCGTCCTGCCAACACAGACTTTCTGGTTGTCAACAAGTTCATGCACCATTCCAACTTCTTCTTTGAGATCATTATTAAGAGTATGGCACAGCATCTTCTTGCTACTGGACGTATCAAGGTTAGTAACAAATTCTACTGTCAAACCTATTTTTAACAAACTTTTGCTATTAACAAACACAATTGGAACCACCTTGAAAATTATACAGGATGTTCCCTGATTAAACAACCAAAAAATGGCAGGAGATTGAAAAACTAACTCAAAATCTCCTTTGAAGATTTGCTTGTTTTTGCTTCCTTTTTGAGCAAACTGCAAAAAAGTAAAAAGACTAAATAAAAATAATAAAAAATTTCTACATTAAAAGTGAAATAACCCTAAAAATATTATGTTTAATAAAAAACACCTTGGTATAAAATATGTGTAACATTAAACCATCACAAAGGTGACCCTTCATTTGTTTTGATCTTTTTCTGAGTTTAGGAGGAATTTAACATGAAACCTCCATTGATTTAAGTGAAAGTCATCAAAAAAACACATTTGACTCAAAAATATCAAATAAATTAAAAAACATTAAGTTAAAACGAATCACAGAATAATAAAGATGACAATAATTGACAAAGGAAAAAAAGGTGGAGGTGATACAAGTGTATGGCCCACAAGTGGGATTACCAATAGAAGAAAAGGACAATTTTGAGGAAGAGTCAGAAAGGCATATGAACAACAAGTGTCAGGTAGTAATGGGGGATCTTAACATAAAAGTAGGAAACGAGAAAGGAAGGTTAGAGTAGAGAAGGTTTTAAGAAAAGAAGGATGGTAAGATAAAAACAAGGAGGGTAGAAGGCTGTTGGTGTTATTTGCAAGAAATAAAATGAAAGTGGCAAACAACTTAAAATGACCACATGTTGTTGGTCACAGACATAAAGGGATGGGAATATACGAGAAAGATAGTAATACAAGAAAGAAGAATAAGATTGTGGTGGCTAAAAAATGAAAAGGAAGGAGAGCTGTACCTAAGAAAGACAAGAAGCTTAATGTCCAAAGATGGGATGCAAAGTGCAGATGTTAAATAGGAAAGGTTTAGGAACAGTTTGGTGGGAGGACAAGTAATAAGAGGGAGTGGAAGGAAACACCCTGATGGAACGACAGGGTGAAAGGAGTAGTAGAGGAGAAGAATAGCCAAAACATTTTTTAAGAGAAGTCAAAACAATTGTTTTTTTTAAAGCCAGATTTTAGTTTTGAAACCTTGGATAACCCTTCTTCCCTGCTTACATTCAATTCATAGCACAAATATCTAATATTTAGTATTTAATAGTCTATCTCTGATAAATTTACAAGTGCATTTTGATACAAAAGCTAGAAAATATAAATAAATTCAGATATTTCAACATAAAAGAATATAGTGTGATTTATTAAGACACCTTTCTGTTTAGTTAGATGGATTGGGTGTATAATTAAAACATTAAAAATGTTTTTGTATGACAACAACCAAAGCCTTATTTTCAACTTCAGCTTCAATTCACATGTTTCAATTTTTGCTTGGACTTTACATTTAAAAAGTGACCTCACACCCTTGTTATGTTTTAATATTTCCTATAGCAACACTATATTTTGTAAATTTTCTCTAAAAAATGTAGGCACTCATGTGCCTTTGTAATGAGTTACATGTAACAAGTACAACCAAATAGGGTATCACTTACCCTCTGCCCTGTTGGACTCAAACTCTGGCGATCGTGAGCACTGACCTCCTCTCTTCAACACACAGTTCCATAGACTAAACGGAGCCAGCTTGAGAAGAAAACCACACCCGAGAAAAAACAATTGAAGGTGGCTTGGCGCGCGTGGTTGCCACTTCCTCCGCATAAGCTATTCTTGAATCTTTTTCTAGTTCTATGAGTGGCTGGCAGATTCCCCATTACATCCCTCCTTCTCCCCTTCCCCCCCTTTCTCTCTCCTATCCTCTCCTCTCTGTGGACATGGCTGTCCTTTTGGTTGCGATAAATTGGGATGTTTTGCTAGTATTTTCACTCATTGCGCCGTTGACTTGGGAAAGGCAAGAGTGGCGTATTAAATTAAGAGTTCATTAAAGTTGTCAAAATTATCTTTCAAATAATGGAGGGGAATCTCTTCAAAATTACTATTTCAGACTTGCGAATTGAAATTTGTTATAATGGGTAGAGTTTGTAGACTATTTTGGGGGATATGCTGTTATCATGTATTAATATAATTTAACGCTATGGGGAACCTTGCTAATTGTTCTCATCAGAACTTGATCTCTATTTTTGCTCCATGTGTCTGACTTTTTGGTTTAATACTAATCGCCGCTCTGATCAATTTCATTTGGGTTTTTAGGGGAATATTAGCCTTTATGACAGATATGTCCCTTTTTTGAGCGGAGACTTGCACGCTGAATTATTGGCATGTTTCACCCCTAAAGTATTTATATGGGAAATTAACTCCCACTAAGTGTATGGGTTAGACAGGGCAATTCCACTTATCATTATTCAATTTTCTTAATGTCTTACGTTAATCATGGTAGCTATAAGGTATTATGTTAATTTTTCAAATTCTAATCTTTCTAGTCAATTTCACCATAAGTGAAATAAAATGTTGAATCATGTCAATGTTTCAAATTCTAATCTTTCTCAGTCTATTTCATCTTTAGTGAAATTTGTTGAATTACGTTAATGTTTCAAATTCAAGTCTTTCTAGTCAATTTCACCTTTAGTGAAATTCTATGTCAAATCATGAAAAGGTTTCTAATTTAAACGTTATGGATCAAAACATCTCTCATTAATAGTTATGGGTGGTAATAATGTTTGTGATATGGGCGACCTACTCTAGCAATGTGATATGATACATATCGATGCCTATAACTTTTTACGTTATACCATATATAATAATTTTGGTAATCGATCATTGTACTGCTTCTGTATTTGAATAAAATAAAATACTGTTATTCTCTTGTAACCTTCCTAACTATTATTTCTAGGGCTTAAAGGTGGTTGGTTGGTTACACCTTCCCTAACCTCTAGAAATCATGAACTTTTTTCTGTCAACTATTTCTACAACTCAACCTTCGTGTCCTTTTTATGTACAGTGTTAACTCTAGCTTTTATATTAACATAAGGGACAGAAGCAATTTATGGTCTTCTCTAACTAATTTAAATTATTATTTTATTTAATCCTAGTGGTTTTTCTTATTTAATGATTATATGTTCTGTCAAATTTTAATGTATTTTTTAAATTTTATAGTCTTTTATTAGAATTGGAACTTTTTGTCTGTCCTGTAATACAAGAGATTGAAATTGAATTGAAACTATAAATTGGAATAATGTAAATATGCTTGTTGAATAACGAAATTTTACAAATAAAGAAAAGTCATGTTAGTATTGATTGTAATATAAAATATAGTGACATGAAAAATATTCTAGTTAAGATTTTTTTCCTAAATAAAAAAAAATTAATAAACTTAATAAATATATTTTGAATTAAAAAAAAGTGTATGTATTTGACTTTAATCATGTAGCTTCGGTCTCCATTTGTATCTTTTATATTGTATTCAGAGAAGTATTGTAATATTTGTGCATTATCAAGACCATGTTCAAATTTAGGCCTTACCTTTGACACAACACTAATTTTCTTTCAAGTTTAATTTTTCCAAATTCAATTTGCAAGCATCAAAATCATTTAAAACCTTCCAAGGGCTAGCATATTCTAAAAAAAGTATTACTTAGTTTGTTTTAGAAATCTATGTTAACTATATTAATTCAAAGTTCATATTCAGTTATTTGGTACATTAATAGTTTGGAGTCTGTTTATGAAAATTGTTCTGAAACAATTTTTTTAAATACAAGCTGAGAGAAAATTGATATTAGAAATCTTCCTCCCTAAAATAATGATATTATTTATATATTTTTTTGACATTTAAATTTGATGCTCTTTTTAAACCTTCAAATCCGGACATAATTTCAAAATTTGAAGGAAATATCTCTGAAATTAACTTAACAAACATTACAAATAAGATATAAATATGGTTGAATATGCATTGATTTAGATTAACATTATTTCAATTTATTGTTATTATTATTTTTCCAGATGCATCGAAATGAAAGGTTCTCTGCTGATTTCTTGTTTCGAATCCAGAATCTCCTTCAAGTATTGTGTCCATACTTAATCCAGAAACATAAAGAAATGCCAGAGGAAACTCAGGAACTCAATCGAAGCCTTGCTCAATTCTTAAAAGTAAGTGATTTTATCTTTAATTTTCTTTAACATTTCTTTCATCAATTTTATTCATTTCATAATGAAACATGTATTTGATTATAAAATATGTTTATTAAAAAATATTTCACTTTACAGAAGTGCCTGACATTTATGGATCGTGGCTATGTGTTCAAACTTATCAACTCATATTTGGATAAATTCAACCCTGGCGATCCTAAGATTTTGTATGACTACAAGTTTACTTTTCTTCAGATCATTTGCTCACATGAACACTACGTAGCCTTCAATCTGCCCTTTATTCATACAAGAATAGGGACCAAGACTAGGAGTGGTGAGAAGTGCATGTGTATTACGTTATTTCTGCTTAGTTGAGCTATATAGGAACATTAATTGTTCCACGTCTTAATGACACTTTAGACAATTTTTGATAAGCATTCTACTAATTTAAGGATTCCTGGGTTCTTTGTTTTATAGCTAATTAGAAATGTAATTAACTGTAAAGTGGATTTAGTGTTTCTTAGATCTAAGTTAAGGTGAGTCTCTAAGAAACTGTCCAGTAATCAAATGTTAAAACATTTGGATATGTCCTTATTTCATAACTAATTTAAAAAATCAGAAAGCTTTTGTTCACTATGTTTGTGAAATGAATCATTAAAATTAAATTAAAAATATAAGTTAATAATAATCATAGAAGAGAGCTATACATTTCTATCAGGACAAAAGCAAATTGAGAAAAATAGAGTTGGGTAACTGGTTCGTATGCTTTAAAAAAGACTATTTACTGCAAACTGTAACATTCAATTTAGTTTTTAAATATAGCATGTGTACAGAAATGTATAAAAACTGACATTTGACATTTGAATTATTTCACAAAGAGATAGGATAAAACTTAATTTCTTATTGTAAGTAAATACAATAAAATGTTTTCTATACTTTCCATGGATACAATTATGTACCTATACAAATGAAATTATATTTATGGCATGAAAAATTACTTGCAATGAAAGAAATCCAGGCGTTATCTTAAAATGAATACTTCTCTCGTTTAAACTTGCTTGTTAACTTTGACACTTTCCCATGGTCACATATGACCTTCCCTCAGCCAGTACAATTTATTGGTTGCCTTGATACTTTCCCAGTTTCACATGTGTCTTTACTACCCTCAGCCAGTACAATTTATTGGTTGCCTTGATACTTTCCCAGTTTCACATGTGTCTTTACTACCCTCGGCCAGTACAATTTGTTGGTTGCCTTGATACTTTCCCAGTTTCACATGTGTCTTTACTACCCTCAGCCAGTACAATTTGTTGGTTGCCTTGATACTTTCCCAGTCTCACATGTGTCTTTATTAACCTCAGCCAGTACAATTTGTTGGTTGCCTTGATACTTTCCCAGTCTTTAGTCCCCTCAGAGAATAAATTTTGTTGGCTGACCTTGACATTTTCCTAATCACACATGAAAATGAAAACGATAACGGGGAAACGACAACGCGAGAAAACGATCTTTGGTATTCTTCATTCTTCCCTCCTCAGCACATGACCACACCACCTCAGCGTTGCTTCCTAAACTATCTCGTGTACTCCCTGTACTCCCATTCTTGCCCGGACAACTTTATTCCTAAGGTCCTGTTTTTCCTTATGACAGCTAGCATGCTCCTCACAAATTTCACTCCCATGAACTCCACTTTCCTTTTCTCTCTTGCATTCATTGTCCATGTTTGTGCTGCTTATGTGACTATAAGTACAAAGTTTGTTATATACGGCACTTCTTTGCACTTCAAGGATACTTCTTGTTTCCTTATTGGATCTCTTACATACTTAAATAACAACTCCTTCTGCTGCCCTCTTCTTATTAGATCCTCTTTACTCCCACCCTTCACCTCAATCATGCTTCCCATACTTTTATTGCGTTTATAGGCTTTATTTACCACATAAACTCAGTAGATTTAAAAACTGGCTTAAGTTCTACTCACTTAGAAAGTTTCATAACAGTACCAAAAAAGGTTTAGACAAAAATATATTTAAACTTCTTAAGGATCTCCCAGTATAGCTTTATTTTGTATGTGACCTTGACATTCACACAAGACATACAAGAAACTAATGTTGTGTCCTTTCAGAATACATGAGTGAGTTTTGTTTATCAGAAGAGTTTTGCAAACAACATTTTCTTGTTGGTCTCCTGCTACAAGAAGTGCGCACTTCCCTCAATGAAGTCTTCCAAGTTCGTAAGACTGCAGTGGCGACTTTAAGAGACTTGTTGGCTAAACATGAGCTGGATGACAGGTATCAAAATAAGGTAAGTCTTACTAGTGCAAACATAAACCAAATGACAGGTATCAAAATAATATCAATTTTGTCATAAAAAAACAGATCAAATACGTATTTGACTTTTTTACCACTGGTCTTTGATTGAGGGAAATAGATTTTCTAGAGTGGGAACTTTGATTGGTTATATGATTATTATGAGAAAAAATTTGTAATAGTGCATTTGGTACTCTATTTTTCTGGTAATTTCAGACAAAAAAGGCAAAGAACTTTGATGTTTGTTACTTAATAAAGATATGTTAAGTTTTTACATTGTTAATTCTCATTAAACTCAACTTAATTGATCATATTGACATATAAAAGGCCAAGTAGTCAATTTAATGGAAAATAAAAGATCCAAGTTTGTTTTGTGTTATCTTTGTAAAATACAGTTAATAATGCTACATTGAACTCTAGAACTCTTTTGATATTCACTTTAATGTGATAAGTTAAAGTTAGTAAAAACATGTCTCACTATATTTTGGGGTCTATAGGTGTACAGTATTGGTATAGTTCAAGCACAAACTAGGCAATAAGTGTAAGATAAGGTAACTCATAGTTACCTGCTTCAATGGCAGAATGGTGTAGCCTTAAGGTGTCATATTCTCAGTGGACTAGACTGCTTATGATGGATGGTGAATTCGGGATATTAATCCTATTCAGGTCTACTGGGTGGGGGAAGGGAGGGGGGGGGGGTTCTAAATGTTTTTCAACTTTCACCATGCAAATGTAAGTACACTTCCCCTAAATCCAACCTGACCTCATTCCTAACACATTAGCTTAGTTACTACATAAGCATATAACTCAAATGGATAGTACAACTGTGTTATATAAAATAAAAGGGATGTTGGTTTTTAAGGATGGAGTGGTTTAATTCTAAATGATTTTAAATTCGTGGTGGTTTTTGGGCAAATTGGGGGAGAATGACTAGGGGCTAGATGCTGTGAAACTAGATAGAGTGATAACAGTCCAAAAGGACAAAGCAAGGTCATAAAATGTTCCATAATATCCTGTGGTTAGTCACAAAGCTATAGTGCAAGAATTGGGTATTTCCGACTAACTGCTCAATTAAGAATGTTTGCATCGCTACCCCAAAATTTGTACAGTATATCCATAGGCTTGTTATCAAAATGAGGAATTTTATGGGAGGAAATATGTATAAATTAATATCATATGGCTCTTTTTTACTTATTACAGCCCTGATATAATTTCTGCTTTCCTTATACCCAAGTTTGACTGTGTATATACATGTGCATAGAAATGAAATGAGATCACAGCAGTAATGAGAAAAAAAAGCCATAATGATGTAATTCGTTCTCTCTCTCTCTCTCTCTCTCTCACACACACACACAAATAATAATAATGATGATGATGATAATTATTATAATAATATTATTAATAATAATGATAATAAAAAAAACAAATCCCAAAAATATTAAAATATTTTTTGTTAGAGATGGAAACTCGTATCCTCAATTCCTTAGACCCCCTGAATCCTATGGTATTTACAGTTTTTAAATTGTAAAAATCTCAAAAAATATTTCAACTACAATTATAAAGACCTTGATTTGATAAACAATTCTTAGCAATTGTTAAAAGGAATTATATAGCCTTGTGTAGTTAAGAAAGTAAAAAAAAATGTATTCGTAACTTATAAAAAAAGATTATTTTCATTGTTGCTTATGATGTAATATACATGATAAAAAATATATATAATTTGTAAGTGGTACCAAACCTTAAACAACTTTTTAATTGTTTAATGCAATTTTAAATATTTTTATTTTAACTAAAATAAAACATTTTTAAGATTTGAGGTTTTGAATTTGGATTAAAGATTCTAAAGAATGTTTTAAGATTCTGATTTAAGAAATATAGGATTCAAACCAACCTTCATTTTAATTATTTAGTAGTAGTTATTATTGAAAATTCTATACAAATGGTCCACTGTGACACTCAATATACACATTTTTTTTATCTGTTCACATGCAATACAATTCATTGACAAAATAAATTATAAGTGTTACAGTTGACTATCTCTCTACAATTTTTATTTTCCCTTCCATAAAATTGATAATTTGCCTATGATCGTTATGTGTGTTCTATTCAGATTTTTAAAACTTTCTGCCGCTTCTTTCCATATTTCTTTTGTGTTTTGTACCTAAGAAAAATAATAGAAAAATTAAGTTTCTAATTTATTTTTTTTACTTCTATCATTTATATGAAAATTATCTATCAATTAAAATTATTTTAAAATACTTGTGTTATTTTTTTTATTCTGTATTTTAATTTCCATTTTTACATTGCTTGATAAGAAAAAATAATTATTTTTCGCTTTTTTAAATAACCTTCATGTGCACCATATTGAAATAATAGAAAATAGAAACAAGTATGAGTAACTGGATGCAAATTTGTAGAGCTTCTTTGAAATCATAGCGAAATCCAGAGAAATTTACCATAAAAAGGACCTTTGCAACTAGGATAATGAGGCTTATGTTTTTAAATCTCATCTATACTAATATTATAAAGAAGAAAGATTTAATTTTTTGTTTGTAATGGATAAACTCAAAAACTACTGGACCGATTTTAAAAATTCTTTCCCCAATATAAAGCTAAATTATCAGCAAGAAACATAGGCTATATTTTATTTTGAAAATTTAATTTATTCCTCATAAAAATGTCGATAGTATATTATATAGTCGTTGGAAAAAAAAAGTTGTTGAAGGGAAAGTGGGGTTGGTGAGTGGTAGGGGTGAGGAAAGAGGAATGAGATGAAACTAGGAGGGAGGGGGCTATACAGTGATGGTAGGACTGTATTTTTTTTTTTAAATAAGTAAAAAAAAAAGTTTTGTTTTATATTGACATGATGGTTGATTTGAAGCTTTGTTTTACAGGATTCTTTACAATATTTTTTTATGGTGAAGGGGGCTAGTCTAAGATAAATGTCGAGAACTCTCTTAATGAGTGTGTGACTGATATTGCCTGCCTTGTGTATGCAGGGTCAGCTTTCACGTATATTGGCACTATATGTGCCATGGCTAGGAATAGTATTGGAAAACCTCAACAGGCTGAACGCTATTCAGAAGGAGTCGACCAAACAAAGCTTGGACATCCTCACGGCACACGGTTCCAATAGTCACATGTCTTCCAGCAGCTCCTTCCTAACCTATAAGGACACTAACAGCTCCTCCTCTGTGGGGACTCCTCGTTCCGTCAACAGGCTCACATTGCATCTAGACCAAGGCCAAACTGCTAGCTTCAGGGACTCAGCCTACTTTTCAGCCATTGCAGGACAAAGTAAGTATATGGAAGATATTGTTTTCAAATCCTGGTTTAACAAGTTATGGACTCAAAGTTTTCATCTTTTTTATAAAGACCACACATTTTTTCTTCTCCTAAATGCTATCAATGTAGCAGGCTACAGTTGTAAAATACCAATTTTTTCATTAAAAAAATGGTTTAACCCTAGAAAATTTCTCTAAAAACAATAAGAAATTAAATAAGCCCAAATCATTCGCCAATGCTAAACTTTAACTTAATAGTTACAAGATATCTTATACAGACAGAACTTATGGCATTTGAAACTCAAAAGTTCATTGCAAAAGTACACCACCTATATCTATCTTGAGCTTGTTCTGTCCATTACACCACAATACACTCTCTCTTTCAGGTCCATTCTAATGTTATCCTCCCACTTGCATCTAAGTCTTCCCATTAGGTTAGCCAATCACTCCTTGAATGCATTTCTTGTTTTTACCATTCACAACACTTGTCCTGACCACGGTAATCTGTGATATTTGACTACCCTAATAATGTCTGGGAAAGAGTCTCATATTAGATCACAATATTTAAACATATATGGATGTTTTTTTAAGTGAGCTTATCTTATTTCATTGCTTGTCAACAATGCTGTGTATATTTATTAGGGGTGTGTGAATAGGACTATTTATAGAATCAAATAATTTCAAATCAAATATCAAAATTTGAACAAATACTGAATAGTACAAATCGAATAGCAGGTTTTTCTTACACTGTTGATAAAAATAATTTAAATTAGTAAATTCCCCCTTCATTTTCACTTGCAGTGAAATATGGTAAAGTATTTCTATCCTTCTCTAAATGTTTCATTGCAAGCACTTTCACTAGTAGACACTTGGCTCCCAACTGTTTGTCTCTCCACCAGCCATAAAACCCCTTCCCCCTTCTTCCAACCCTTAGGCAAGCTACAACCTCTTGCTCTTTGTTAACATCAGTATTCCCCCCTCCTCTAATCAATAGTTGGCTGTTAATTATTCAAAATTTTGAATATTCGCACACCCCTAATATTTATTTACTCCTACGTGTCTTGTAAATGGAAAATTCATTCAGTCTAAAATTTGACATCACCACTGTGTCTGGTGGGAATACCTATTCAACAATATTTAAATGCATTGTTTGCTTTTGTTCAGATCTTATTAACGGAAACTCATCTGTGAGTCTGGACTCGGATACATCCACTGTGTCTGGGGATGCTCAGTCCACGATATCCCAGGAAACAGCTATTATCAGAGAACCCGATAACGAAACCACTAAAGATGCTGCAACTAAGACTCATTTAAGGTAGAAACCAAAACTCAAATCAAATACTTATGACTAAATATTTCACAACATTTTGTAAAAAAAAAAAAAAAAAAAAAAA
>CABFVZ010002543.1:80530-94690 GCA_902151445.1 Timema monikensis | reverse complement strand
AAAAAAAAAAGCAACATATCTTTATTGTATTTTTATTCAATTTCATTGTGATTTAGTCAATCTCTTACAGCAACAAAGACATAAAATGAATTAATAGCATTTTAAAATGTTATTTTTTAGTTAAAAATGATCAAAAAACACTCTACAGCCAGTTATATTTATAAAACTTAGTCTTAATGTGATGCATAGCTAACACTTAACAAGAATATAATTTAAATATTACGCTCTAATCTTTATTAGTTACTCTCTAAGTCTCTACCACTTAGCATAAGTCATTTATTATGTTGGTGTTGGATATAGTACTATTAGTACTAATACTGTTTTACTACTGTTACTACTTCCACTACTATTACACTAATACCCACATTGGTGGTCGAATGGTCTAAGGCATCACTCTCACAATAGACTGGCATACTGTAGATGTATAGAATGAGTCTTGAATATGTATTACCATGTGTCCATGTGTATTAAAACTTTGTGAACCGTTGCTCTAGTTAACACCAGAGACAGCGATTGCTAACAAGGTAAATAAACATGATAAGAAACACTTGAAAGGAAAAGATATGAGTACATTTTAACAAATCAATTTAATGTAACAAAAGGCAGAGTATGGCTGAAGCGCCCACTAATTAGACAGACAGGTTAAGTTATGCAAGTTCCAATCTCTTGGCTGTCGGCTCCAAACATGGATGGATCGGCCGAAAATATACATCAATTAATAGTACAGGGTAAGTTCTAATTCAGTGTTCTCGGCCTTACTTTGTCATGAGCTGGCGCACGACCAATTGGTCTATGCCAGAAGTGTTAAATGCATGACCTGAGTGTTAAACAACAAGAAGGGAGACACCTGGCTCCCACAAGGAAGAAATATATCCAAGCGAGAGAGATGTGAGCCACAACAGAAGGGCAGAAATGATTCACAAGTTGAGCACCGAAACTGGTGAACAACACAAGTTAAATATAGTATATTACACGAGCCATGCCAAACAGGAAGAAATGACCCACAAGTTGCGCACCAAAACTAGTGAACAACACAAGTTAAATATAGTATATAACATGAGCCATGCCAGACGGGCAGAAATGACCCACAAGTTAAATATAGTATATTACACGAGCCATGCCAGACGGGCAGAAATGACCCACAAGTTGGGCACCAAATCTGGTGAACAACACAAGTTAAATAAACCTAACAAGGTATTGCCATTAGGCCCCGAACAATCTGAACAGCCCCTTTCCCAACTAATTGTCTCGCAGACTACAAAATGATTATACGGGCTAAGGTGTTGGAATCATTCCCATTAAAACTGCTGGTCTTAAGGACCAAGCAGATAGCATGAGAAGTACTAAATGACTTCATATATGTGAACTAAGTCATAGAAAGCGAACCTAAAGAACAATGAACATTAATAATTAGAAAAGCTAATCCTCTTATTAACAATTTATACAAAAAAAACCTAAGACTTGAGCCCGGCCATAGAGCCGCCTACTCCCCATAAATTTGAATGATTAATCAAACTTCATATTACTTTCGGCAGTTCGGTCAGTTCCTCGGCGTGAACATTGTGATACAGGTTGCGTGAAGTTGAGTTGAAGAGAGAACTTCAGAGAGTGTCAACTATCCTGAAGGTGGTGAATAACTGTAATCGTATTTTTACCTAGCGAGCTATGGAGTTTTATAATGGTTGAACGCAATGCATCATGGGAAGGAAAGAAGGGGGGAGCGATCCCACTAGATGGTGCCGGTCAAGTAGGCCCAAGTAAACAATGCTCCACATCATAGGCAGGCCGTGCGCTGCCTTCAGTCGTTGTCGATGCTCAGACCAATCTTGTGCAGTGTTTTGAGAATGGCGAGGAAGGGTAACCCTTTTGATGGCGCCGGTCTTATTCCATGAGGTATCTGAGGCATGATATGTAACACATGGAGATTTATACATTAATAGACTTGCATTTATATCAGGGAATAATATATGTGTTCTTGACCAATGTTTAAGTGCAGCAATTTTGGGTATTATAGGGTTAAATTGGTTAGCTTGTTACATTTGTTTTACCTAAATGGTTTTCCACTCTCTTGCTGCACAAATCTGGGTGTATTTCCTCTCAATTTTAACTTCTCTATTCCCATCCCATTGGTGTAAATATGTGAGTAACTTGAACGGGCGCCATGCTCAAAAACAAAATACACTACTTATACACTAGCAACATTCTAAAAAAAAAATCTTCATTTATTTGATAACACCTGGATTCATGGACAAGACACACAAGAAAACAACTGGAGAAAAATTTAGTTATCTATCATGATATTTATTATGATACTAAAAATAAAAAAGTACTTTAAAACTTATTTCCTTTCAAACTCAAAAATATTAAAACCAAGCTATACTCTGACTTTAGGTTTTCAACTTTCTAAATATTTTAATGACGTGAGTGATCTATAATAGAGACTGAAGTGGTCTTCTTCACCCCACCCTGCTACCTTTTTCTCCTACTCATTTGCTACCCCCTTCACCACCTTCTACAATGTGCGGTATATGGTTTAGTTACAGCAACATCATTTTTACAAGCTTTTTTTTTTATCATATGGCACATTTTACCAGGAGGGACATAACATCAAAGGTTGGTCTCCTTATGTGTACACTATTTGCCGCTCTGGTGGCATAGAGTATTGCCCAAGGTACACCATAGGAGGCTGTCTACATGTCGTAGCTGCAATGGGATGATGTGATGATAGTGATTATGAAGTTGTTGTGAAGCCGGTGTTTGTCTTAACCTAACCTAAGTCTAATTAACCAAATCATAGTGACCGCTGGGATCATTCCCCTAAGGGGATAGATACCCAAGGTACCAGCCGAGAATCAAACCCGGGATCCCTGGGCTCGTAGCCAGGTTCACTGACCACTACACCACAGAGCTGATTATTTATACAAGTTAGTGCTCTATCAAGAAAATAACCATGGTCCTATCATCCTACATCTCTTCTTCTTTGTCGTTGTCGTCATCATCAGTTTGCAGCCTATGGCAGGGTCAGGTTAGTAAAATGTCTCTGTCTTTATCTTTGCTTCCACCATTCTTACTTATTTAGTTGCTTCCATTCTTCTCCTCCCTCTCACACACTTGCTGTTATCTTGTTACGTTCATTTTTATAACTTATTTTCGACCATTAAGATATTGAAAGTATAGGGTAGTTAGATACTAAATATTAGATTTTTATTGCGTTGTGATTTTCTTAATCTTTAATATATAATTAATTATGCCTTACATCGTTGACATAATGGAAGGATTAGTATATTAACACACTACACTTGATTAAGTAAATTATAATGAGAGTATATTTTGAATGCTTAACAAATAGTATTAGTACTATATTATAAATAACGTCCTCCCCGAGCGTCACTAGGTTCGCCCGAGTCCTACCAGATTTTTACACAAGAATGCCAGATTTGCTCGGCCCAACCCTATTTAATACCTCGGTTGGACCGCTCTTTACTGGTCATTACCGTCCGACCCTTCTTCACCATGTTTGAATTTGCACCAATGGGAACGTGGCAAATTCAAACTGTTAGAAGGTACTCAAAGTTTTTTTGTGCCCCTTCCTGACGGTTAGGCCGCCGACTCAGCTCCTCATCTGGTTGACCCCCCCCTCCCTAAAGGGAGACACATCAACTGTCGTTCCTATTCTCATACTTATAGATAATTTGTCCTTATCTATCTACTCTTTCCATCTCTTTCATGGTCCTACTTGCACATGGTATTTTTTTCCTACATCCTTCATCTCCATTATTCTCTTTGGTTTTATTTTCTTATGCGTCTTCAATACATTACCATACCATCTCAGCCTTGCTTCCTCTACTATTCATGTACTTCTACTCTTGCCCAAACAACTTCATTCATAATGCTTTTTCACCTCGTGACAAACTTCATTCCCATGACCTTCACTTTCCTGGTCTCTCTTAGATTAAATATGCATGTTTGTGTCATAAATGTAACTATAGGTACAAAGTATCCTCTATATAGCACTTCCTTACACTTCAAGGGCACTTATCTTCTCCATAGAATGTCTCTTACACACCTATAGAAAAACTCTTTATGCTGGCTTCTTCTTAATACTACTCCAACCCTTCTCTACATTCATGCTTTTAAGATATTTTACATTCTGTACTTTTCCCATCTCTTCTCCATCCAACTTTATAGCTTTACTAGGCCTTATCCTCTACAATATGGCAGATTGTGACTAATCAGGGCCACCTTTCGCTTGTGCTTTTAATCTTTATTAAAGCAGGTGCCAAGTGAAGTTTAATACCCTAAACACATTTAAACTCTAATATAATTAATTCTCAAATTTTTTTTTTTTTTCTGTTTGTGAATGCGTCTTTGCTTACTATTGAAGAACTAATTGAATACGTTTGTTTTGGCGCCGATACAACATGGCCAAGAAGACAAGCTTTGACAGCATCACACTTTCTAGCTTAGTGCAACAGCGGGTCAAGGAAGTGCTACAATCGAAGGATGTATTAAATAATCTAGTGGCTGCTATCACGGAATCTGTGATCTGTGCAGCATTGAAAGAACTAAAAGATCTACTTGATTTTAACATCGATGAAATCAAGAAGCTGAGTTCATAATCAGCTAAAGCATGAACTTGTTCTTTCGAAAGACGAATTGGGACAATACCAAAGACGATCCAACTTGAAATTTTTTGGTATTGCTGAAAACACCTAGGAGAACACAGACTCTATGGTGCTGGATGTGATTTAAGAATAAACTCAATGTACCGCATGTGACTGTTGATGACATCGACCGTAGTCACCTAGTAGGAAAAATTTCAGGAAGCAAACCCAGGCCTATTATTGTTAAGTTGGTTTCATAAAGGAAACGAAGTGAGGTCTTCCATGGGAAACGACAGCTTGCTCGGTCAGGAATAACTGTAAGGGAAGACCTAATTGCTGAGCATATGATGTTACTTCAGGCAGCTATACAGAAATTTGGTTTGAAAAATGTATGGACTTTAGATGGACGCGTTGTTGTCAAGACTGAAATGCGCAAGTTGCACATAAACTGCATGGAAGAGCTATCCAGGGCATGGTGAATCATCTAGAAATACAATTTATTACTTCTCTTTTTTATTTATTTTTCATCCTTTTTTAATTTCATAACTTTAGTCATTTTTATTTGTTTTTAGTGTGGTACTTGATTCATTGTTGTGTGTTTTACTCATTATTATTAATTTACTAAGCTCAAAAATCAATTTTGCTATTTTAATTTTTTAATTTTTTCCAAGGGTTTCATTTGTTTTTAGTGTGGTATTTTATATATTATTGTGTGTGTTAATTATTGTTATTAATTTACTAAGTTCTAAAATGCGTGTATGGCGATGTGTATGTGTGCTAACAAGCTTAACTCAAGTCTCAAGATCTCGGGTAATGGTAAATTTAATTATTTTTATATTTTTGTATGTGTGCGGATAATATTTTACAAGGTTGAGATAGCCCAACTACAATATGTTTTAGTGAGCTATGTTCCATGTCTGTTGATGACCTTGACCAATTGCTCCCTTCCTTCCCTTCCTTTACAACTCCAACAGTTATGATGCTTCAAAATGTACTTGAAAGCCAGCTGCTATCGATGCAGGTGGTCCATGTAAATGCGCAGTCTGTACTAAGCCATTTCCACAAATTCGATAGCTTATTTTCTTCTCTGTCCTTTCATGCTATTCTTGTTTCTGAATCCTGGTTAAAACCATCCCTTCCTTCTAGCTTAGTACACCTGAGTTGCTATCAACTCGTTAGAAATGACAGAACCATGAAGGGTGGTGGAGGTGTGTGTATATACATCAGAGATGATATAAAATATAAAGTACTATCTGTATCACTAAGTCTTTACTCAGCGCAACCTTAATATATTATAGTTGAACTAAACAATTCACAACAAAGGCTTATGTTATCTGTAGTGTACCGGCCACCTCGAGTTGGTCAATTTACTACCTTTGAGACTGCCTGGACCAAGCACATTCACAAATATGAACATATAATTGTAATGAGTGATTTTAACATGGACTTACTTAGGAGCAACAATGGAAGCTCTCAATTTCTGACTTTATTTTCTTCATACTAAAAAGTGATTTCTTCAGTACAAATCGCGGTCCCCGGAATCTCGCATCATGATCTTGTTTACCTATACTACTCAATGCATATGGCTGAAGTTGCACCTAAGGTAATCACAAATCGGGATATTAAATCCATTGATACAAACTGAATGCTGATGCTCAATCCGTGCCCTGGTACCTGATTAACATTAAATTAAACATTGATGACAGGGTACATCTTTTTAATTATATGTAAATATCATATGTATGCAGACGACCTTCAAATATGTATTTCCACTGATCGTTCTTCAATAAATACAGCCATACAATGAATAAATATTCACCAACCTGCAATAAATGCTTGGTCTGAAAAAAAATGGGCTAAAATTGAACCCTGATAAAACTCAAGCTATTCTTATAGGAACCACAGTAGACTACTACTGAATGTGGACCATTCCCTGCTGACTTATGTACGATTAGGAGTAGCCACAGTACAACTAACAAGAATTACTAAAAACCTTGGTGTGATTATTTATAAAAATCTTAATTGGACAGATCAAGTAACTTTGATTTGCAAGAAAGTGTATGCCTGCTTACATTCACTGAGAAGACTAAATAATTTACCCAGGAAAATGTACAAATTATCCTTGTCCAGAGATAAATAATGCCACACTTTAACTACTGTGGCGTAATATAATATGACTTAAGAGATGATCTAGTAGAACGACTACAAAACATGTGTGTTCGATACATATTTAATTTAAAACGGTATGGCCATATTTCTAAGTATTTTAATAAACTGGGTTGGTTAAGAATAAATGAAAGGCGTAGGCTACACTTATTAGTATTGCTTCACAGAATATTATCAACATCTCAGCCTCAATACCTATCCTCACGATTCCTATTTCTGAAAGATAAACAGCCGAGCTACTAGATCATAATCCACTCTACAGATGTCTATTCCCATACATAGATCTTAAACATATGCTCGTTCTTTCACTGTCCTGGCATCACAGGCTTGGAACAAACTAGATAACTCTACTCGTCATCTAACACCTAGACTCCCCTTCAAGTGCGCGGTTAAGCAATTTATCTTGTCTGATAACTAAACTGAGTTCTTGAAACTACTTGAGCTTTAAATGAGTGTATTAATGAGCGTGCAAATGTTTTTCCACTTATTTTATTTGAATATTCCTTTATTAAATTGTATTTCAATAAATGTAATAGTGTATGTTGTACACTGGTAAAGTGGAATAGAAGGCTAACGCCTTAACTTCGCCAGATAAATAAAGGCTATTATTGTTGTTGTTGTTGTTGTTGTTATTACTATCCTCTTCTTTGTCATCACCTTCACTTCACACATCACCTTGCTAAATNACACTCTTTCACTTCCTCATTCTACTTATAGCTGTTCCAGTACTTCCTATTCCTTTTTCCTCCATACCATCAAGCCATCAACAAACATCACAGCCTTAATTTTTTCTTTTCGGAATTTCCTTGCCACTCTAATCATGACAAGCTTAATACCATTACAAATAGTAATGGTGAGAAAGCACTCCCATGCTTCAGTCAATTTTTTTATTTGAAACCACTTTGTCTACACCTTCTCTCTTAACACAACTCGTGTAGTCCTCATACATACTCTTTACTCTCATTACAACTCCTCTTTCCACGCCATTCTCCCCCATCGCTTTCCAGACTTTATTTCTATCCACACAATCATATGCCTTCTCCACATCCATAAATACGACTACTAAGTCCTTGCCAAATTCAAACCTACTTTCCATCAGATGTCGGATGGGAAAGATCAATTTTATTGTAGACCCCTGTTCCCTAAATCTGTATTGTTCCTCTCTCCACCTTCCTTCTATTTTTTTTTTCTTATTTTATTGTCCAGTATATGCTCATATATATTTTTAGCAGTGACACATCAGCGTTATTCCACTATGACACTCTTCCTATCTTAAAAATTACTACTATGATTCCATTCTTCTAGTCTTCCGGTACTCAGTTCTCCTTTAATACCACTCCCAGCATCCTGTATATTCATATATCTTTAGCATCTCCACAGGTAGTTTGTCCACACCTGGTGCTTTTACCTGTTTCATCTTTTTTAATGCATCTTCCACTTCTTTCCATGTGGGACCCAATCCCATCTGTCTGATAACTCTTCATACTCCTCTGCTTCACTAACATCCCCTTCCTCTTCATGGTTAAACATCTCAAAATATTCCCTCCATAATTCCTTTTCTTCTTCGCTTGTCTTAATAATTTTTCTTTTTTCATCCATCATATTATCTTCTTATCTCTTCTCTTTCCTCATGTTACCTACCCGGCTACACCTTCTTAATTCTTTCCATATACCTTTCCAGTATCTCTCTCCATTTTTGCATACAAGCCTTCCTATCTTCCTGTGCCACACACTTTGCTCTTCTATTCTCCCTATACTCATCCTCTGTTTCCTCATTCCTATTCATAAAAGTCCTTTTAAATGCTTTGTTCTTCTCCTATACTGATTCTTTCACTCTGCCGTTCCACCATGGGGTCTCCTGCCACTTTATTTTATCACTTGACCTCCTACATACCTCCTTCGCAGCTCCCATTAAGCTTCTTGCCAAGTTCTTAAATACGGTTCTCTTTCCTTTTCATTCTTAAGCCTCCACACCTTATTTTCTGTTTTTTTTACCTTTATCCTAAATTCCCATACACGTATATCTTCCACTAAGCAACCTGTGGTCACTATCTAGAGACACTCTTGGTATTACCTTACCATTTACATTCTTTTCATATACTTGTCCCTACGAAAGTAACCTATTAATTACCTCTGCTCCCCACTCCAGCTGTATCACATAATTTCATGAGTTTCTATTTTCTTCTTGTACCAACTGTTTGCCACCTTCATTCAATTTTATGCTCATCTTTCCAGTAATTATAATTTCGCTCTCCCCACCTGTCACATCATAATGATTCCTCAAAACCTCCTCTTTCTCTTTTCCTACTTTTTCATTCAGACACAAAATTGACAAGCTGCATAGTAACACAACCCAAGATGAGGCCAGCTCAACAGGCACTGATAGAGGGCTTTTTTCTGGTTTTGTTGGCAGGCCATCTCTTGTTTGCATTATTGCACCATTTATAGTTAGTGGTCCAAATATCTCAGCATTTGGTTCATTTTAATATCCTGTTTGGTTTTACTTATGTTATTTGTTAGACATTTTAATATCCTTGGCAAGCTCTCCAGAGCACTTATTTTTATAATTGGAAGAATCTACATTTGTTTTTCCATCACTAACACAGTTTATAATCTCTGGATGTTCCAGGTCCCATAGTGTTACCCACTCAAGCCAACTAATCCGCTATGATAAGCTTCACACCACCGAAGTGAAAGATCTTCTTTTGTGTTTCATGATGGTAGTGAAATACCTTGATAACCAATATCTTATAGCGTGGTGGCAGCAATGTACGGAGACAGAGCTATTGAGTTTCTTTAGATGCATTGAGTAAGTAATAACATTAATTAAAATCTTCAATAACTTATAGATGCTGGAGTTAAACATTAACAACTGTATCTATGTGTAAACCAAGTTAGAGGAAAGATCGATAAAAACACATAAAATGGGACGAACACATAAAGACTTTTACAATGAAAAGAAGAACACAGTTCACACTTTCCATTGCTGCAATTGATCTTGAATAAAATCGACTGTTACCGTCTAATCCCTCTACCTAGGTTGCTTTATATCAGAACTCATCAGGAGGGAGTGTAAAACGTGCAACACAACTTCCTAAAATAGGCGTAAATAAAAAGTGTATATTCACCTTTCCTTTGCCTAGTTCTGAATATCACAAAATGCATCAAAACATGAAAAGAGGTTTTCCTTAATGAGATATATAATATTAGATTCACATAAAATGTCCATTTGCTGTGTTTGTTCTTTATGTTATTTGTTTCTTTTACAATTTTCTATCTGGGTGTTCTATCATTCCTTACCTATTTCCTTTTTATCCATTTTGGGTTTTTTGGTTTCCTCTTTTAGGAGGTTGCGTTGCATGTTTAGTACTCCCTCCTGATGAGTTCCGATAGAATCAAACCTAGGTCGAGGGATTTGGTGATTTTATTCAAGAGAACGCAATACCTCTTTGTCCAGTGGCAGCATTGTAAAGTACGATCACTGTTGTTCTTTTCATTGTAAAAGCTATAGTGTATTGGTTCCCTATTTTTTACATGTTTATATCCACCTTTGCTGTACCTTCTTCCAAATATAACAAAATACCTCAAAGGCGAAAAGAGGTTTTACTTAAAGAGATATATGTGTAAACCAAGTAATTTATAGCAGAACTTTTTTTTATGTAGATAACTACTAGTTATTACAATATTGGTAGGGACCTTCATTTTTTACTATGCAACATATGTTTACTTCGTTTGATAAGCCAGGCGAATTTTTTGGATCCCATTTGAATTCACTCACTTGGAATAGAACATTGGACCAAATCAGGGTTTAAATTATAAGGAATATCTTAGTGATGCTTTATTATAAATTGTGTGGATGTAAATAAAATAGTAATAAAACAAAAATCCGTTTCTAAAACTATCCATCAGTGCCACAGTCCTAGTTTAAACCAAAATACTATGTAAAGAAAAATGTTCTCTTGTAAAACTTATATTAGAGCCTCATTATTAAAAAGTGTGACTAAACTCTTAATTTATTCGTTAAACCTTGATTTTTTAACTCTAATTTTATTTCTAACCAACGTTGGTGGCTCCCTTGTTAGAAGTTTGAATGACAATTTTCTTTATGCTGACAGATTTTTTTTCTTCTTTCAACTCACTTTTCATTGAGAACTTAGTTATGGAACTAAGCACATTTATTTTTATTTTCCATCTTTTTTCCTTATTTTTAATTGGGAACTTAGATTTTATATATAGTCTCTATAAAAAATAATACATAAAATCTTATGATATGGTTGAAAATTTTCCAATTTTGAATTTTCATTTCTCACACTAAGATATATTTAATTTAATGCTATTAATATTTTGAGCAGTCTAATTGTCATGGAAATGTATGTTAAGTAGGGATCGACTAGTTTCCTACTATTTTATCATTATATTTATTACAAATTGATGTTAGGTTTTACATCTACTATATTGCTTAGTGTTTATAAAGCTATCTGAGCTTTATTAATGTAATTTCAGAATATGTCTTCATCAATTCAAATATCTGGGGAAGCGACACATTGCCACAAAGTCAGGCTCGACTAAGCCAGGAGCAATCAAAGCTATGACATTGCCTGCCCGCATGCAGCCACCAGACTTCTCTGGAGATGTTCCTTCAGCACTAACCATCCACACTGGCAGTAACAGCATCGGGAGGGACAATATTCAACAAATTGGTATGCATTATTATAGTGAGCTTGCACTCTTTATTGTGTGTTAATTACATGCATTTAAAGACAAATTGAACATTCTTTATTTTAATCACATCTTTCCATTTTTCTTATATTAGAAATTATATAGCTATTTTCCCCATGAACATTCAATTAACTCTAGGTGAAAAAAACCCTTTTTAATTTTAAAGCATATAATCTTATACAGATACATGCGATAATAAAATCTAAAACCCAATATGGCCTTTACAATGAAAAAAGTAACTCAATTCACATGCTATATATTTTTTACTTCAACAAAATTTGGTCAGAACTATAAATACGTTACGGTAGATCTTTTTTTCTTTTTCTTTTTTACATCCATTACTGTTTCCAGCCTGTGGTTTGGGTCAGTTCTTTTATTCAAACCATATATTTTTCACTGCCAGCTTTCTAGGCCTGTTGTTTAAGTCATTCACGAGCTAAGTTTACCTGGATGACAGCTCGAAATGTTACTAGAAGTAATCCCTAATATATCACTACGCCAACAGCTGACATTTATCACTTTGGATGACTGTAATGACAACAGATGGTAATATATTATTAATGTGATGGTTAACCACAGTAATTTAGGCCAATATTATTTATATATTTATTTGAGGTCGGACACAAAGTATATTTATAGTTTTATTCCCCTTAAAAAAATATTAACACCACTTTCACAAAAATTCTAACGAACATAGCTTCAAAATGGCGACTGACGAATCTAAACCATATGATTGAACATAACGGCAAACAAGTTTTTTACAATGATGCGGACATGTAGTTGATGAAAATATTTTATTCAGTTAAATATTTCAAAATACGATAAAATAATCATAAAATCATGTATTGTATGTAAAAAATGACAACAATGTTATCTTTTCCAAGTAAATACGATGCCTGTATTAAAATATAATGAGGCAGCCACCTTAAGCCAACATTACGTTTATGAAAAACAAGTAACTTCATAGGAAAAGCAAAGATAACCATAATAGAAGTTTTCTTGGAATATATGGAATACAGTCGCCAAGTATTTTATACACCTGCTATCATCTAAGGCAAATGGTTTCAACCTTTTGTGTTTTGAAGAACCCGTAAAATTGATTGTGATGGTGCAGAACCCCATCATAGGTCCTATCCTTGAATTAAAATGTAATATGGTGAAATAAACTTAACTATGTTGGGCATATAATTATTGTTTGAATTTAGGGGTGTGCGAAGCTTCAAAACAAACTTCACCTTTAACTTCACTTTGAAAAAAATTATTATGGCTTTGAAGCTTCGCCAATGAAAATATTGACAGCTAAAATACTATATTTTTTTCAATTATTGACATTCTGAGCTATTTTGTACATTACAAATTAAAATTCATATGGATAAAATCTGAAGTAATTGAATTGCATGTTGTGATAACTTGATATGTCAGATTAACACAAATTATTACAAACAATAGTGCAATAAAACATTTTCCAAATGATTTTAGTGCATAAAGTAATTTAAATAACCACAATATAATTTTTTTTAAAGTGTAAAACATCTAACAAAAATATTCGAAATTTGATATGGTTTTGAGAATATTTCATATATTCAACTCGAGTTTGCTTCACATTGAAAAAGTGAACTTCACACACCCATATTTGAATACATACATTTTATTGGGTTAATAGAACTCTCGTACTTACAAATTAATCTTAGAAGCTTTAAAAATTTTAATAAACCGTTATTTTTGAGTTTAATTAATATATATTTATTAAAAAATAAGTTTAATCTGTTTTATTGATATATTTATATCTAATTGTATATATTATATTTAGTTTTTAGAAATAAAAAGGACCCTTTTTCCGAAAATGGTGATCCATTTAAAAAAAAAAAATATTGATTTTTTTTACTGATTAATTTAGGCCTAGATCTAATTGTATATTTTAAAAATATTTTTGGATTAATAAGACTCTAATTAATATACTGTTAAAAATATGTAATCATTATAATGATTTAAAAAATTAAAAGTAATAAATTTATTATAGTATAGCTGGTCATTATTATATATTCAATCATATTCATATAAATAATCTATGTATATTATATAAGTTTAATATATAACAATTAAATTCTTTAACTAATAATAATAATAATTGTATTACATTTAATTTAAATTAAATAACTTTTATTAAAAATTAATTAATATTGTAGTTATTAACTATATCTATATACATGTTTATACTATTATAATATAATTTTAAATTTTATATGATAATATAATTTTAATTGATATGTAAGTGTCATTATCTTATTGTAAAATGCATAGATAAAAAGAACACTAACACAAAGAATATAAATCACATAAAAATTAAGTATCATTGATTTAAACTCTTCACTATGAAACTTTGTATCTTCCCTAGTTTTGACTTCCACTGACTCTTCTTCAGTATTTGCGTCCCTCAAATCTTCCTTTCTTGATTCAGATATATATTTGCTAGTTGACCTTGTGGATGATTTTGCAAAGATAATTCCTCCCTACTCATAATACTGCAATACAGCTTATATCTCTCTCTCACACACTGGCATTTCTATTCTAAACTCATCTCCTCCTCCCACCATTATCCCGCCCTGGTGTTATTGATAAAAGAACAATGATGAGCTACCAGTACCCGACATGCAGGGAAGGGTTGGGGGGG
>CABFVZ010002543.1:52281-80384 GCA_902151445.1 Timema monikensis | reverse complement strand
GGGGCAGGGGGGGGGAATAGGTGAGTAAAATTCTGATAATTGGCTTACCAACTTTACCATGATAATCAGCAGTTAATCAGATTGATAATCAGCTTCAACTCGGCCCTAAAAAATATGAATAGTAACTATTAATATTCTTTCTTATAATCCATTCATTATAACATTTATACATTCACTTAAGTGTTAAATTATTGTTCTGGAGTCTGCTTGTTTAGCTTATCCTATAATTCTAAATGGGTCTGCGCCACCAATAGGAAGTATAGTAGAGTCTCGGAAACTCGACATTCCGTGTAACTCAACACGCTCACGTACACACAGTGTTTGCACCAGTCATCACAATCCAAGGTTGTTCAACTGTATAAACTCTGTGTTACTCGAGTGTGCAGAACAGAACAGTTGTGCTGTGGCGTTTTTACAAGTGATGTGTTTGTTAGTTTTCCAATTCAGTAACATGTTATTCATATCAATACAATATTATATGTACAGTACTGCACTGCATTTCTGTATATTCATCCTTGTTTTGTAAACATGCATCTTATGCAAGTTCATTTGTAAAATTTGGCACCATCTCAGTCAACATTAGGTCGAGTTTCTGAAACTTTACTGTATTAGTTAGTGCTCTAAAATAAATTTCACTTGAAAAATTGAGATTTTTTTGTTTAACAATTTGACTCTTGAATTCTCGAATCTCGAATATCCTTAAGGATTCGAGGGTCCCATCCTTATTAGATATATTTTATTACTTCCTGTAAGTTTTGAAATATGTTTTCATTGTTTCAGTTGGTGATACTGAATCAAGCAAGTTGTACCAAGCTCTCCTGGAAGCCAACATGGCAACAGAAGTTGGGTTGATTGCTCTTGATGCTTTGGGACTTTATTGCATTCATTTCAAAGACAACTTATTGTCCCTGCAAGGAGAGAATGCCATCATGCGCAAAGTGTTTGACATATACTTGTCCTTTCTTCAGGTCGGACAGTCTGAAACACTGTTCAGACATGTTTTTGCTGCCCTCAGAGCTTATATCAACAACTTCTCAGTAGCACTCTTCCAAGGTAAGTAGAAATTACATTACTCATCCCTCCTTCAGATTGGATAGTCAGATAAAATATTCAGAACACATTATATCAACCATTTTAATGTTACATTCATATACTATAATTGAGCCAAATTAGCCTTTTTGATGGAAAAAAATTATATAGTTTTGAAATTTGGTCTACATATTCTTTAGTATTTTAGATTAAAATATCCTTTGAATTTTCTCTACCCTGGTGGGAGCTTCATCTCTTAAAACTGAAAAAATACCCCCCAAAGGTGTGCTAGTTTGACTTTTCCCATTTATCTTGTACACAATGAATCGCCCGAAAAATGTTACATTGAGTAAAATTGACGAGAACAAATATTTGAACAAAAACGATCCTACACAGTTTGCTATGCTAGTATGCATGGTAAAGAGGTCAGGAGTAAGAGATAGATTTTGGCACACAGCGCAAAATTCGTTTCATGCGCTTTGGGTTCATAAATAACTAGCAAACTGTTATTATTTAGTTAAAAATGCTCATAACTGAAGTTGTAGGCCATGAAACTCTCGATCAAAATATGACACCTCTTCCTGCAACGTCATTCACAACAACTGTCTTCTCAAGTTTTTCAATTCCACTTTTGTAACCAGGATAATCCTTCCATGTTGAATGGTCTTTGTAGAGGAAATCGTTGCTGATAGAAAATCTCGTGAAGAAAGTTTTAGTACCAAGAGTTACCAAACACGAAAACTCGATGTTTGTAAAGGAAGAAAAATCATTTTGGTGCAGAATGTATACCTCTTCAGTTGATTTTTTTTCTTCTTCCTCTTGTTCACCTTTGTCTGCTTCCAGCATAATTTGAGCTATATTTGTTTTAACCTCAGTAGGAGCATTGTCATCAAATAAGGATAGAGACACAGTTTTGGGAACTAAGTACCAGAGATGGTTGAAATTTTTTTTCGCAGCAGTCTTACTGATTTCTGGATCAATATCCTGATAACTTATCAGTTGACGCATGAATAGCTTGCTTGCTTGTGTTAAAGCAATTTTAGTGGTACAAATTAACTGTTCACAAACATTGTGTACAGAAATGTACGAGCACATTAAGAAAAACAAGAATCTTTTAAAAGCTCTGGCCTCATCGGATAAATATGACTGGAGGGAACCCAAACCATCATCTTCATCTGCCAGGAACATTGAAAACGAGTAGAACTAGGGAAATAACAAAAACCTTTTAAATTTTTAATAGCCTATTATATTTTTATGAAATAGAATTTTCTCAAAACTCTTATTATTTAGACTTTAAAATTACTTATTACTGTGAGCCACTTAGTCTTAGAGATTGAGATGAATCCAGTAGTTTTGACTACCATTTTTACTTAGCCCATATTTCTATATAACTATGACATATTATTATAATGTATGTTTTTTAAATTGCTAAAAATAAAAATAAAAAATCTTTGAGTATGTTCTTACTTATACTTTATACTTATGCCTTATGTTATGCCTATGCACTTATGCTACTTTTGAAAAATGTTGCCAAGTTTTCGCGATTTTCACTGTCAGAAATAGGGTCACCTTGTCTATAAGAGGAAGCAAAAGAATAATATTTTCTATTATATATTCAAAAATATGCCTACAAATCTCCAAAATAAATCCTAAGTGTATGTGTGATCTTATTGTATTTTATTAACCTTTATTCATTTTTAAAACAGTAGAATTAGTTAAATAATGTGTTGGAAAAATTAATAAAATAAACATTTATTAGAGTATCCATCCTTACCACATTTTCTACATTTGAAATAATTTTCATTAAAGTTTATTCTATGGTCAGTAAGAATTTGTATATTTGCAAATTGTATTAAATAAACACAAAATATACCTTTTATATAACTAGCAATAAAGATCTTAGCTTAGATAGACTACTTCTAAAGGAAGGTATGACATTTCTCTTGACAAAAATGAGTTTATTTTAATATTTCCTTTGTATATTTCAGGGAATGCTCAGTTTTGTGGCCGGCTATGCTATGAGTTGTTGAGGTGTTGCAACAGTCGTCTCTCGACTATCCGCCAGGAATCTTGCGCCCTCCTCTACCTGCTTATGAGAAGCAACTTTGAGTTTTCAAGTCGAAAAGGCTTGACCAGAGTTCACCTACAAGTGAGAAGCTGCAATATTTATATTAACTGATTTATGGATCTTGATTATAATTGAAAGATTTGAAAGATGTTATATATGAAGCTTTTTTTTGTTCTTTTGCTTCATATAAAATCACCTTCTTTGGTAGTCAAATGGTGGCAAACTTTTTAGAACCATGACCCAATTTTTAGAATGACAAACTTTCATGACTGGCCTAACTTTAATGGACATGGAGGAAAGGGGGGGAGTATTAATTAATAATTATTTTACGAATGTTTCTTAAAAATTGACCATGTAATATAATTTTAGAAAGGGCTTTTGTTTCTCATAATGACATGTGTGTGAAGGTTATGCTTGTTTACAATTTCTATTCATGACTACAATAACATCCACATTGATGTGAGTCATTTTTAGTTGTAAGCAGTCTGACATTTGCAGTTTGTTCCAAAATTAAATTTAAAGTTTATCATATATTTACATCTTATTTGTTTAATTTCCTGTGCTTGTTCCTTATGTTAATCATTTTTCTCACATGTTCTTGATTTTATGTCTTACTATTTTTTATTAATTTCTTTTTACTCCCTGTTATTTTATATTGATTTCCTCTTTAAGGAAAATCAGTGATGTATTTCATACTCTCTCCTAGTGAGTTCTGATAGAAGAAAACCTAGGTCAAGTGTTTGAATGTAAAGATCAATTTTCATCAAGAGACAGCCATTACCTATTTTTTGTTCCAATGGCAGCAATGTAAAGTGTGAATTTGTTTCTTTTATTTGTTCATATCCCTCTTATTTTGTGTGTGTATGTGTGTGTGCATGCTTTTGTGTGTGTGTATATATATATATATATAAAGTCCTCATTATTTTAAAACATACAGAATTAGCCAAGAAAGTTTGAGATAAACTTAATATTGAGTTGATTTAGCATAGCATATCATGTATGTTCACTTTATAATTCTCATTTTAGAACTGAACAGCACACAACTCTGAAATTTTTAAAAAGCAATATTTATTTATTTTTATGCACATTAACAAATGCTATACCAACTTTAAAATATAATTACAACTCTAACTTAAAAGTTATATATTCATTAAATATGCTTGTGAAATTTAAAAGAGTATTTTAATCTTTGTTTAATTGTCATCCAAATTTCTTTTTTAAGGTGATCATCTCAGTATCCCAGATGCTTGGTAACGTTATCGGACTGAATAATGCCAGATTTCAAGAATCTCTTTCTCTCATCAACAGCTACGCTTCCAGTGACAAAGTAATGAAAGGAACAGGTGGGGATAAACTTATCTATATCTGTCCAACTTAACGGAAGCTGTAAAACTAAACAAGATTAAGTCACATTACTCAAATATAGTAATTTACCTAAAAATACTTCCTTGTACAATAATAAACAGAATCAATAACTGAAATGATACTTAAAACATAACATACAAACTAATAATAAATTAGAAATTATAATAGAAAATAAAGAAGGTAGGCTAAATGTGGCTAAAGTGGAATAAAATAAACTTGAATCCAACACAAAGTGGTGAAATCTTATTCCTTTCTTCTAGGCTATACTAATTATCTAAATGCATGAACACCGATTTAAAACACTCAATAATAATTTAAAGCAAGTGGTATGGAAGGAAGCCAACCTGAAACGATAGTTAGGCTAGCCCTGGACATGAACAAGGTAAAAGAAGTGTGAAAAGTGAAGAAGAGAAGAACTGAAGATAGTATATTTGTTAGTTTGTTAGTTATCCTTTCAGGTTGGCTTCCTTCCATACCACTTGCTTTAAACTATTGTACTGTATTTCTACACTATTTTCATATGTTTCCAAGCCATTAGGCAATTATTAATTTAAAAATATCTAAATAAAATACTTTGGCTTCTTTCAGGGCATTTAAAAAAACAAACTAATACAATACAAGCACAAAATAATCTACATTAATTTACCACATTTTGAGGCAGCAATGGATAGTCATTGTAGCCAACTCTTCTTGTCAATATTGTAATGTTATATCTGTGGCTGTACATCCTTTTCCTCTTCCAAGCATATGAAACTTATTATTTAAGGCTTTGTGGCAATCTGGATTTGATAAACCCGATCCTCCTTTTTTAGTTCAGAACTCTTACATTGTTTTGAATATACCTCTTTAAGGAAAACCTCTTTATCCTTTTGGAAGAAAATTTTGTTATGTATGAAAGAAGGCACAGGAAAGAGTGATTTACACATATTATAACAAACAATTTGACCTTTGCAATGAAACAGACACAGTTCACACTTTATATAATTGCTTCCACCTGACAAAGCTGTAATGGTTGCCTTTTTAAGAAAATTGATCAATACCACTCACTCCCCCAACGTAGGTTTCATTCCATTGGAACTAATCAGGAGGGAGTGTGAAGCACTCGAATAAAGGAAACTAGAGTTGGGTCAAATCCATTATTTTACAAATTCGAATCTCTTATTAGAATCTGAGTATTGGAAAAATTATAAACATAGGAGGAAATATAAATATAGTAGAATTATATAAAATACAAATACTTTATCTCTCTTTCTCTCTCTCTCTTTTTCTTTCTCTCTATCTCTCTCAAGCTTTTCCTTCTGATGTTACCCCCTCGTGTGTCAATTTTCCTTCTGTATTGTAATTACCAATTCGCTCTTATTTACATTAAACGTCATTCTATATTTTACTATCACCTCATTCCATACATCCAACTGTTCCTGCACTTCTAGCTCCTTGTTTCCCCACAACATCATGTCGTCCGCAAACACTATTGTTTTTATGTTTCCTTCTTTTACTCTTCCTATCACCTTTCTCATCACAACATCCATTACTGCCACGAACAACAATGATGAGAGTGACCTTCCCTCTTTCAAGCCATTCCTCAACTAAAACCATTATATCTACTCCCCTCTTACTTTCAAGCAGTTCACACTTCCTTTGTGCATTTCCCTCACTCTCCTCACTATTCCATCTGCCACCCTTTTAGTTTTCAACGCTTCCCAAACTTTATATTTCTGCACACACTGTCATAAGATTTTTCCATGTCTAGAAAAGCCACCAGCAAATTCTTCCCGAACTCGCAATAGTGTTCCTGCAACTGCCTCATGGTGAACATTAGGTCTTCTGTGGTCCTACCTGTTCTGAATCCATAATTATCTTCCCTCAACCTTCCTTCCACTACCTGCTTGACTTTCCTCTTGAGCACTTTGTCATATACCTTTGCACAATGGCACATCACTCCCCTATAATTTCCACACTTCATCCTATTCCCCCTTTTTAAATATAGGGACAATCAACCCCTTTTTCTATTCTTCCTGAATTCATCCCCTCCCTCCACACTATCTTTATTACTCAGTACAGCCACTGCAGTCCCACTACTCCCGCTACTCTCAATATCTCCACACATACCTCATCCACTCCTGGTGCTTTCCCACCCTTCATTTTCCGCAGTGCCTCTTCAACATCCTCCCAGTCTATATCCATTGCCCTTTCCTAACTGTTGCCTGCTTTGTTTTTTCTTTCCTCTTCCTTGCTGCTCACCACATTCAGCAAAGTCCTAAAAATGCTCCTTCCACATCTCCTTAAGTTTTTCTTTTCTATCCACATCATTTCCATCCTTGTCAACCATTACCACACTTTCTTCCCTGCTCTTTCTTTTACTCTTAACGATTTTATACATCATTTTCTTACTCCCCTCGCTATCCACTTCCATCATCTCATAACCACTTCTCCGTCCAGCTTGTCTTTTCCGCTCTCACTATCTTGTTTGCTTCCCTCTTTCTTGCTTTGTACACCTCCTTTGCCTTCACTGTCCTCAGCTGAAACTACTTCCTAAAGGCCCTATTCTTCCTACCCACTGCCTCTCTCACTCCCTCATTCCACCAAGGGGTTTCCTCCCATTTCCTCTTGTTTGCTTGTCCTACCGCAGACTTGCTTCGCTGCCTTCACAACTAACCTTTTTAATCCTCTTTATTCCTTTTCTCCTGTCCCCTGCACATCCCTTGGTACATTGTCCTATATTATCTTCGAGAACTTCTTTCTATAGTCCTCCTCTTTCAATTTCCATACCCTTATCCTTATTTCTTGGCTCTTAACCGCCCTCTTTCAATATTTTACTCTGAGATTTGTCATCTTCAACCGATGGTGACTGTCTAAGGTCGCCGATGGAATTACCTTTACAGCCATAATGTTTCTCCATACAAATTTGTCCACAAGTAAATAGTCCGCATTTGGCTTCCTTAACCAATCAGCACTGTACCAAATCACTGTGTGCCTTTCCATTTTCTTAAACCATAAGATCCCCACCATCAGCCCATTTCTTTTGCACATGTCCAGCAATCTCTTGCCTTCCCCATTCCTGCTTCTCCGGCCATCTGGTCCAAGTACGTTCTCGTAACCTCGTTACTCTGATCCAACATGCGCATTGAAGTCTCCTATGACTACTGCCAAAGTCTGTTGACCCAGATGTTTTTGCAGATATTCTTCAAACTCATTCTTCTTAGAGATACAATCCACCTCGTGCCCTTTGCTCTTATTTTCAACTTCATATCCTATCACTGATCCCCTTTACTTCCTCTCTTAGCCCTTGTCTCACCACCACTCCCACTCCATTTCTTCTTCCCTCTTAATTTCCAATCTGGTACACTCTGAATCCTTTCCTCAGATCCATCCTTCTTTCCCCTCTCCATCTTGTCTCTAACAGTTCAAGTAAATCCAGTTTCCTCCTTTCCATGAGGTCCACCATCTCTTTCACTCCTCACAGATTCTGATAAGTTTAAAAAAAAATAACCTAAAACAAACATTTACAATAACAAAACCTCAAAATAGGCTAACTATCTGATGCAAACTTTCTACAAAAAACTCAAACCCCTAATAAACACCTTTGTAGATGATATCGTCGTCAGTAAGCAATTTAGTCAATGCTGAAGAAAACCATTACAATTCTCTCTTGACACACAACATTTGAATAAATCTATAAAAATAAACTATTATCAAATTGAAAATATTTGACATTAATAGGACTGATAAGGTATTCCATTGTTCAGTAGCAGAATAGTAAAATGTGAATTGTGTTTTTCTCTTTATTAATACCTAACAAAATTAGAGATTCTTAAACTTGAGTCTCAAGCAGGTGTTAAGATAATAATTTAAAAAAATAGAATTGGGTGCTATCATTACACAAAACTATTATTATTGCTTTAAATTGTTTTTAATAAAAAAGAAAATGAAATTGTACTTTTTTTGTAGCATTGTCTCTTACTACCCATTCGGGTTATACACAAATTCTCTGCTAAAACATAAACAATAAAAGATGACTCAGAGTCTTCTATTTGACAAAAGAAAGCTATTATTTTAAATAAAACTTACCTGAACAGCAATATGGTAAGGTTGTCATAGTTTGGAGTAAGGATACATAATCTCAAGTATTTATATAAAGTTATAGAGTTGTTAAACGTATCATATTTTCCCTTTGGAACTCCTAAAGGTAAGCTGATCCTTAATTTGATTGTTTCCTCCAAACAGTAGTATGCAACAAAATAATTTATTAGGATTAACTAAAATCCAAAAAAGGTCTGATAAGGAAGGATCTTATTTATATCACTTAATTTTAAAGATCCATCATCTCCAGTTCTAGTTCTGATTTAAACTGAATTCAAAATATTAGCTTGCTTATAAACGTTTTCTTCATCTGTCAGATTGCAACAGGAAATGTGCCCTCAAATGTTTACAGTCACCTTAGCACCAGACTCAAAACACCTTAACTAGTGGTTCCTTTAATTATTTCTTATGTCATGTTTCTACGCATAAAGATATAGGTTGTTATCTACACTTATTAAAAAGTTAACTGTTAATTTCAAGGTTTTCCCGGTGAAGTGAAGGACTTAACCAAGAGAATACGAACAGTTTTAATGGCAACAGCTCAGATGCGGGAGCACCACCATGACCCTGAAATGTTGGTGGACTTGCAGCACAGTTTGGCCAATTCTTATGCTTCGACTCCTGAACTAAGACACACCTGGCTAGAGACCATGTCGAGAAATCATGTTCGTGACGGGAACTTCTCTGAAGCAGCCATGTGCCAGCTACATGTAGCTGCTCTCATGGCTGAATACCTAAAGTTGAAAAAGGTGCATCCTTGGGGGGCTGAAGCATTCAACAAGATCTCCTCCAACATTGCCCATGATGAGAGAAGTCTCAAGCTAGATGCAGGTCTGGTGACTGTTATATTGCTTTATAAAACTACCATATAATATTTGTTTAAGGGTAAACAAGCATGACATTATAATATTGGTTTGGGACTGGAATGAGACAGAAATTTGGGCAAATATTCTAAATTAGATATGGAGAAATTGATGATAAATAAATTTTGTACTTTTTATAACTAATGGCATGCAGTTATATCATTACAATATATTGAAATAATTCTCAATTACCACAGTAATAAACTAAACTTTGACTCACTTATTTAACAATTGATCAACTCCAAGAGTAAGCCAAAATATCTACCTTCACTTTTCAAACACCCATGTTTTAAGTATTTAATTAGCAGTCTTCTCGTCACAACTGAAATTTTATTGTGAGAAGAATTAATTGTAATTGTTTACTAATCTTACATTGACAATCATGTAGTGAAGTGGTTGCCTACCGTTTCTAACCTAGTGTCCACTTCTGAGAATTGGATGCTGGCTATTGCCCCCACTCTTACCCACATTCCCTCTCAAAGTTAAATTTAATAAGCAACCAGCGATATTAAGTAATACCGTTAAATTCATGTTACATTGTACATTTTTTATTTCTTCATTTATTTTTATTTTTTAGCACTGTGTCTTACTATCTGTTCAGGTTATATGTCTATGTACTAATTACATTAATGTGCTAGGGATTATGAAGGTTTAATTGAAAGGAAATGTACCAGCAGTTGAATGGAGGGAGAGTATAAAACCATTTAGGAAAAACCACCCTCATTTCACCTGACCGGAATCTAATCCCTATCTTCCTGTCTTAAGCAGTCTAGTCTATTGCAAGAGTAGCACATGAGACCATATGGCCATCAAAGCAGGCTACATTCATATTTAATTATTTAAAACTAAATAATTATTATGAATATTAGGGATATGTGAGTACTCAGATTTTGAGCTTCAAGCCGAGCTCATCATTAAAGCTTGGGATCAAGATCAAAAGTTTTGTAGACCTGTCATTTTTGAGCTTTCTCTTAAGGTATGTATACACTGAATTTTAAAATGAAATGGTAAGTATAGGCTATTTAATTTAGTTTTAATTTAGATTTAATTAAGATGATATTGGCAATTTCACTTATAAATCATTTGGTATCTTAACAAATTGTTAAAAGTAATATCAAATTTCACATTAGTAACGTAATAGAGCTCTAAAATTACTTTTGGTGGGTAGACTAAGTCAATATTTTCATCCATTTTGAATTATTTTTGATTGAAGTTGCATTGGCATGACAAAGCAATGGAAATAAAAATAGCTAAGTAGATCATAAAAACCTTGAATGTTCATTATATTTCATTAGTTTTACATGGTTCCTTTCTTAAATTATAATTTCAGTTGAATTAAAAATTTAACATTGAAAATATATATTGATTGTTTTTGAACTTAAGATATTTAAAATTGATATTAATATGTTAAACTACAAAACTAGCATTAGCTACTATTTAGTTATAGAATTATGTTGGTTAACTTGTCTAAATCAGTATTAATCAACATCACAATAAATATTCTACCAAACTAAACACATTTAAATAAATAAACGCATTTACTATTTCATATTTTCTACTAAAATATTATTTTAACTGTTTAATCTTTCATTTTAAAGTCTGAACATCATCTTTTATGCATTATAAATTGAAATTGACATAAATATCTTAATTAGATCATTTCTAGTAAAAGACCATATAAGGTGCATGAACAACTGCACATAGAGGAATGGAATTGTAACTCATGAAGTTATCATGAGCATTTATTGCATTAAAGACTAATAAATGAAATATGAAACATTTCTAATTTCTAACTGCTAATGATTCTTACATTTTTGGGGTTTTTAAAGCTACAAAGACTTATTTTGGGAAAATATTAGCTCTTTAAAACGTCAATTTTACTAACTTTTTTTTAATTGTTAGTGTAATTTAAATGTCTTAAAAAACATGAGTGTATAAACCATTTTGATTATTTTTTCTTTTATAATTTTATTTTAGTGTTATAGATATTTTTAAATCATGCTTTTTAAGTGTCATTTATAATTCAAAAAACATAAAATATTTCCATTATTTAAACTTTTTTGTTTAATACTTGAGTCTATTTACTATTTATAAATGATGAACTTGTGTTGTTTTCATATATATTTTTAAAATCCCATAGGGTTTGATTCCTGGGGAACAGCCGAAAAATTTATAATTGGGGAAATTTGGGTGTCCCCTTTCACAGTGATGAATTAACAGTCGAGGACTGGATTTAGTGTATTTTTTAGATTTAAGTTGTAGTTTATATGTCATATGCAGATATAATCATTTAATTTTGAAAATACACATTAAACGCTTCAAATAAATTTAAAAAAAGATTACTTTAAAAATAAATAAATATTAATTTTAACATTTTAAAATTATGAGTACGCTCGAATTCGACTTGAACATGGAAGCTTTTTGAAATACTTGACTCGATTGAAAAACCCAAGCTCGCCGACCTCTAATGAATATGTATAAGTACATTTTATCAATTTTAATTAATTTTCTTGGATCATTCAAGTCAAATTCGAGTCAAATATTTCAAAAAGCTCCTGACTTTGAGTATATTCATAATTTTAAAATGTTAAAAGTGTACATTTGTTTATTTTAAAAGTATAATAATATATTTTAAATGTCATGAGTCAAAACAAACATAAAATATAGATACCAAGTCTTTAAAAGTGAGATTTTAAAAATATTTAAAAATAGCACATGTTCTTAAAATAAAAATTACACTCATTTTAATAAATAGTAGATACTTTTTAAAAACAAAAAGTTAAAAAAGTAGAAATGTTGGTTTTTAAATTAGAAGTAATACTTTAAAAAATCGGGATTTAAAAATTATAGTTTAAAAACCAACATTTCTACTTTTTAAACTTTTTGTTTTTAAAAAGTACAAATGGTGGTTTTTAAATTAGAAGTAATACTTTAAAAACTCATGATTAAAAAATAAAAACACTAGACTAAAAATATAGTCAAAAAAATAATTAAAATAGTTTAAACACTCGTTATTTTAAATTAATTAAAATTTTACTAACAATTACAAAATATAAGTTATTAAAAATTGACGGTTTAATGAGCTAATATTTTCCCAAACTAAGCCTCTGTAACTTTCATTACTCTATAAGAAAACGTAAGAATCACAAGCATTTTAAAAGTGAAAACATTTTATATTAGTTACATTTGTCCTTAGCTAATGTAATAATCGTGCATGATCACTTTTTCTCTTCCACTTCCATTCCTCTATATCTTAAGCCCCCACTAATAGACAATAATATCTGCATTTTGATAGCTGCCACCTAATCAACACTAAAAGACCTATCCCATACAGTCTTGCCATACAGGCTCACTGCATCTCCTCTGATACAGAAAGTCTTCAAAACCACCTTGAAAACCTTCAAACAAGTGTGTGTAAATATGTGTTAGTGTTTTTACTTTTATTTGTGCTCTACCATTTTCCCACTATTCTATCATTTTATTTATTACAAATTATTTAAGTATTTAGTGATTTATCTGTCTATCTTTATTTTCATTTCTTTGTCATGGAATGCAACTTTAATCCATGCTAATTCAAAATGGATGAAAATATTGAATTAGTTTACATGTCAAAGAAGCTCAAAAATGACAAGTCTACAAAACTTTCAATCTCAATCTCAAGCTTTAATGTCAAACTCGGCTCGAAGCTTGAAATCCTAGTACTCACAGAGCCCTACAAAAACCACAGGGAAAATATAATAATAACTCCCAACTATCACCACCAGAGTCCACCACCGCTATTAGAACAGTAGGTTCAAACACTAGAAATGGCATCCTCATATAGATAGATTAAAAATATACACTAATAATGTAATAATTATAATTGTTTCTATATTAATCTATATCCATCATATAGATAGATTAAAAATATACACTAATAATGTAATAATTATAATTGTTTCTATATTAAATACACTAATAAATAAAGTAGACCTTGAAATGTGGATAGAATGGTAAGGCCTATCTATACACACATACCAGAAGAGTGCATGCTCTTAAGTTCACAATGAATAGTGGGAATATGGTGTAATCTTCTCTATCCTCTTTGTTTATCCATGGGAGGCCCCTCCCATGCCATCTCATTTCCATCCTCCCTAGTTATGGCCCTAAAATATATCTATATATTAGAATTATTTTAGCCAGGTAATAAACCTAATCCTATCCACTACCATCTAGAATGGATCTTACTCAGACTTAAATATTAGGGATGGGCCAATACGATACTCGATACCCTTGGTATCGACTAGTATCGCATATGCACTAAAAATCTTGATACCACTCTTTTAGTATTCAACACAGTTAATTCCTCAAATGGTTTGGGGATAGTGATGGGCATAATTGAATTATTTAAATAATCGAATAATCATTCAATTCTTTTAAGAATAATTGAATGATTTTGAGAGAAATGGAGAAACTATAATCATCAGAACAGTGCTAGTAGCTAGTCGTTAGTTACTATTTGTAGTTTTGCTTTGTCCTACTATTATCTTCGTTCAGCTCTAAACTACCTCACATTCAATATAAACATACCATTCCTTTGCAGCTTATCAACACAGTCACAGTCGACTTAACTGAATCGAGAAAAGTAAATATCAGCCCACCACTGTTAAATATTGAATTAAGTTTACCAAAACAAGAATTTTGTTAGCCGCTTTTCCTTTAAACAGCTAATGATCCTACTAAGGTTATTTATTTTCAAACAAATATTCCAACTTTTTCAAAGACTCTTTGCACTTTCTTTGTCTCACATATTTTCAAAACTTTTCTAATCCCCTTAAATTCTCAACTCCACCCTCACAGGTGTTGCCTGGGTATTGTTTACTCAGGATAGTTTTTTTTTAAAACAATTATTATTTCGTCACCTTTCAGGGCATTTATTTAATGCTTTATTTTTTATAATTTGCAAACATCTTTTGTAATCATATAAACAGGTGTCCAGGACATCCAGTACACAGAGTTCATCCTACTAGAACAGCTGGAACAATGTGCTGATTACATGGAGAAGGCAGAGAGATATGAGCTGCTCGGGGAGTTGAACCGGCTAATCATCCCCATCTATGAGAATAAGAGGAACTATGAGGCACTGGCTCACCGCTACAAGACCCTTGCCCAGGCATACAGTAAGATTGTGGAGGTGACCCGCTCGGGTAGGAGACTGCTGGGAAGATACTACAGGGTGGCTTTCTTTGGACAGGTAACAAGACATCTTTTCATTTTCTTAGGTGCTTGGATCCATGTTCTATTGTTCAATAGTTACATAGCTATCACAATAAAAAAAATTAGGCATACTAGTACCAAACAGTTTTATTGTTTGAAATTAAAATGATATACACATCATGACAGGATTGAAAATGAATATTTTAAAACCTATTAAATTTTTGTTCACGTCCACTTGTTACAACTACACTAAATATTCAATCAAAAAAGTATGTAGAATGTGTGCCACCAAACTACTCTATTCCGAATCATCCAACACACTAATTTGGTAACAAACAAATAATGTAGACACATTTATTTTGGAAAGTTTCCTTTCGTGGTTTGGCATGAATGATGCTTGCCTTATTATGTATTGTTATTTTTAATCCCCTTTATTATTTAATAATGTATTCCTTATTTATATCTAAATTTATGAATAATGTTCAGTTTTTATTGTTTTTTTTTACCTTTAATAATCAAAAACTTGGAGATTTACTCTCTTCAGGTTTAAAAAAAATGGAAAATATTTAGTACCAAACAGCTGTATTCAATAAACATTGAAAATTAGTATAGGCGTCTAAGATTTATAAACCTACTATATAACTGTGTGTGTGAAAGTTCACATTTAAATCATAACACCATAATAATGTTCTGACACATCAGGCCCTACTCAAGCATAAGAGAGTAGAACACTGACTGATTAGTGGTTGAGGGGAATTAGTGCTATTTGAATACTGTAAGTGCCTTTTAAATGGGACTGGAAATGTGGCGGTCATGGTAATGAAGTTTTCGAGGAACATGTCCGCAGGAGAAATTTTATTAGAAATAAAAATATGCTGACTATATTTGGGGAACAGGGGTTACATGAGAGAGTATTATTATTATTATTATTATTATTTAGCACCGCGTCTTACTACCCATTCGGGTTATGCGCTTTAAGTACTAATTACGCTAATGGATTAGGAATTGGGAAGGTTGAATTATAGGAAGTGAACCCGCATTTGCTTGGAGGGTGAGTGGAAAACCATTTAGGAAAAACCACCCCCAGTTCACCTGACCGAGATTTGAACCTCAATCTCCCCATCCTTAGCAGTCGAGCTCAATACAACTAGCGTGTTAGCCAACTACGCCACCGAAGCGGGTATGAGATAGTAGAGGAAGTTACTGGGAGATGATATGGGCATTTAATGAGGATGGAAAAGGAAAGGACACTAAGGAGAATGATGTAGCCCAAGTATTTAAAGAAAATACCTCAAGGGATACCGAGAAAGAGATGTAAAGAACAGGTAATAGGATAGGGTTTGTGAGCGATTTTTTTTTTTTCGATTCAAGTTGAACTCAAGTGAGCTTTTCATAAACCCCTCGAGTATTTAGTTGAATTGAGTTTGGATTGGATAAATATATAGTTTTAAAATTTAATCAAGTTATTAAAAAGCAAATATATCTCTTTTTTTTATGAAATAAGAGACAGTTGGGTCTTTCTCACACTCTATCTCCCTTCCCACCCTCAAACTGTGAATTATTTCACAAACCATATGCTCAACAAGAAGATAGAAAAGTAAACAATGAGTCATTCATCACCAGACACAATATCAAGCAAAGAAATTACTTTATTTAAAGCTCGCCTTTAAAAAACCCAAAATACCCGGGATGCTCACTCATCAATCTCTAGTAATAGCAAGTATGCAGGTGAGAAGGGAAGAATGGATTCAAGTAAAGGAGAAAACATGGTGGAAGGATTATTATTATTATTATTATTATTATTATTATCATCATTATCATCATCATCATCATCATCATTATTATTATTATTATTTTTTACCTTCTTCAGAAAAAAAAAAGTAGAACACTGGCTGGCTTGAAGTTGATCGTTGTTGCTTTGATACTGTAGTGTCGTGTTCATACTGTGTCTTGATTCTTTAAGGTACTTAGAGTCTGAAGTTACATGTTTTTATTTTATTTTCAGTTATTGTGTATATATATTATTATAATGGTAGATTTTATATTTTATATAAAAAGCTGATGTAAATCAGGCCTACTAGGAAAGAAAAATGGAGTGAAAGTATTGATTGAGGCAATAGGGCAAGGAGGTGGTCTGAATTTGTTTTTGTATTGGTTTCTCCAACAGTTGTAATATCTCTCTGCTTAGTTGAAGGGGAACTTGCTCACTAATACATAACATAATTCAGACATATATCTGACCTCAAACTAAAATAACTGCCTATAAATTCCCCTGATCTCAACCTGAAATATACCTTAGTTTTACTTTGTCTTCCCTAGCAAATCTGACTGACAACAGCCATTTATTTATAATTATATAATCATATTTCACACATCTGAATAAAAAATGAACATGCATTATCATAATAAATATTTTTAAGAATCAAGTACATGTCAAACAACAATGATTGACATGGTCCCTCTAGATTTTTTACATGTTTATTCAAGTTTACTTGAGAAAATATATAATAGTTATACATAATGTGCACACTGCACACTCAACACTCAAACTAACTCAACCCAACCCAATGTATTTACAATCAAGACATAGTACTAATTAATTTTAGGCAACTACTAGTTTAAAACAGCTTATTATGTTGATAGTTAAAATCAAGTTATTTTTAAATTTACATGTTTTAAAACTATAACTGTATTAATTTGTTTACTATATTATGCACGTGTTGCTTTTGAACTTGCAGGGAGATACTAAACTGAACTCGACTTTAAAAAAAATAGATTACCCACTATTATACATTAGTATAACTTTAGCCTCCTATTATTTATGTCATTATTATTTGTTGTTCTATAGGCCTACTTTGAAGAAGACAGTGGTGTAGAATACATATACAAGGAACCTAAGGTGACTTCTCTCTCAGAAATATCTGAGCGACTGTATCGCCTGTATTGTGACAAGTTTGGGCAAGAAGTGATCAAGATTATTATGGATTCAGTGCCTGTGAGTCATATCAAAAAATATATTTACCTCTTTAAGGAAAACCTATTTTGCGCTGCAAGTTTTACACTTCTTCCTGATTAGTCGAGGGATTTAGTGGTTGTGGTAATTTCTTTACATAGTTTAAGGGAGTGGCTCCCAGCCTTTTTCATCTGACACCCCCCTTGGTAAATAATCAATTTTCCACATCCCATCTATTATTTTTGGGTATAATCATTGCGAAATCTTAAAAAAAAGTCTTGTTTTATAATACCTTATTTATTTTATATAATAACATTGTAACACTGGCAGCATAATTGCACCAAAAAAAAGACTGCAAATGAGTGCAATGGTTGTCACTTTTATGTTTTCATCAGTTTTTGAATATTTGGTTTTATGTTTGAAAATGCACACCACAAATTGCTTTCCACTTCAAATCGACAATGCTGTTTAGTTTATATGAGAGTCAAAGTTGAAAATTTGCTGGTGTTGCATGTGGCTACAATGGTAGCTAATAGGGTCAAGGGGGAGGGCGTGTGGAGAAAAAAATTAGGGGGCGAATCCAAGACTTGCAGGCTTGAAAATAAACAAGCAGCTTTGGACTAGACACTTAATAGATGAATTACAACTGGTAGGCAGCACTGCCAACAACGCAAGAAAAATATATTTTACTTTGGAAAGGTATGAAATGTCTTCAACTTCTTGCTTATTTTTAACGCTATTTCCTAATTGTTCCATACCCCCCTTGGAAGTGCTTCCAACCCCCCAGGTTGTGAACCACTTGTGTAAGATATATTGTGTGTGTATGGTCCTACTATTCATTCTTGTCCCACTTTCATACACCTCCTTCCCTCTATTTAATTCCTCTATTTATGGCTACTTAATTTGCGGGAGTGCCTGCTGGAGGTGAGTTATACAATCACCTTATAACTAGGTCTATGTTTCATTTTGGGGCATATTTTACACACAAGAAATTATGATTCCCGACTAGAAAAAGTTGGTAATTATGTATTTAATTTTTATTTATAAAATAAACTGTATTAAGCGATTAAATTATTAATAACCTGCTATATATTTGTTTTTAAAATATAGAAATATCATTTGAATAATTTAATCCTAGTTAAATCATGTCACACTATGAACATTAATAAACATAGAATACATTTTTCATGAGAATGGAAATTTAGATCAATTTCTTAAACAATGTTCTAGTTTCATTTTAAGAAAATGTTAGCATACAAGTACACTCCATATACTCTGAAAGGTATCATCCTACCTTGACAAATCATACTATGGCTCTATATTATAAGCTAAGCAAAAGTGGAACAATGTAAGATAAGCTTGTTACCTTTTGGAGAGAACAAAGGGTACATTAGAACAAAAGTTATTTTTATTCTGTAGCTAGCTAGTTTATTTACATGCATTTATATCTACACTTATTTACTCTCCTATATGTGAATAACAGTTTTAACATAATCATTATATAAGTCAGGGCTACTGCACACATAGAGACAGGGAAAAAGGAGGAATTTCACTAAAAAAAACTAGAAAATACTGGAATATCTATACATTTTTGACATTAAACTGAAACTTAAACTGTCTCATGCATAGAGAAAAAAAGTGAAGTGAAGAAATAAGCACGCTGAGTTGAATAGTTGTCAAATTTTCCCTCTCACTCTTTTTTCTCCTTGAAACATTGAGTTGCATTTCCCAATCAAAGTCTAATCATCATGTTACATGTTATAAACACCAAACGCTTTACTTCACAGTAGCCATGTTTATGAAAAACTAAATTTTATTCCTCTTGAAACACTAAAGTATCTGGAAAAATGTAAATTCCTTCTTGAAAACCTGGAAATTACAGGAAATTTTGTATTAAAAAAAAGTGGCAACATTTCCAAGTGTAATATACCAGAATACCATTAGGTCCTAGATTAAATAGGGGTTCTATCCTGAACTACATCCTCCAATAAAGTTACAAACACATCATAACTCCTCCTTAGTCTGTTTGTACTTGGATGAACTCTGGATTTTGCACATAACATTTATTCTTGGAATTTGTATTTATCAGAACAGAAGGCATTTTCTCAACATTAAAGAATCATTGTAAGGTAGAGAGTCGTCCAATGACTTAAAATAATTCTTATTTTTAACTGTACATTTCAAGTTCTTTGAATTATAATTTTTATATAAAGTAGATCCTTCCTGAAATTTGTTTCTGCTCAACCAAAAGATGCAACTAACAATATTAAACAGGAAATGAATGCATGGGTGATAGTAATAAGCAGTAAATACATTTATGTAAAAATCATATCAAGTGGTTTTGAGCAGGAAATGTAATGAACAGGAACTGAAAGTAGGTGATGTAATTACAGTAGAAAAGTAGAAAGTAGTTAAGTAGAAAATTTTGTGGCCTCGGAAGCCACCTCTCATTCGTTTGAAGAAACTATGTTGTTCTCCCCAGACTCGATGCACCCCTTACAAGTCCTCCAAGCTCTCTTTCCTCTCTACCCATCCAATAAGGATACAAAAAAATATGGCCGTGTCTCATACTGATAGTGAAAAGAAAGAAAATTGAGGGTTAGCAGTTCACCTCAGTAATTATCATGGTGGCATCCATCCCTGAAACCACGCCCGCAACAAGAGACCATAGTATAGGGCCCGGCATTTCCAAGGCCCTGGGCCCAAGATATAGTTGCACAAGTTTTGAAAGAATTTTAGTAGATGGAAGAAAATAAAATAAAATAAGAATGATTAGCAATAACATGCTCAGCCATACTAAGGAACAGAATGAACCCAACCCAACCAGTAAGTGCCAAAGTAAGTAAGTAAGTTCCGAAGGAACTTATTGGCATTTGTCACAGTGATATTATTGATTTGTTACAGTCTTATCCTTAGTTTCAAAGTGCTCGAAAGTTTCACAAAGTCTTTTATTTTATACTAGAATTAAATTTGGCACGTTAAAAAAGTTTATTAGTGAATCAAGTGCAATTTAAATATACATATCGTAACATGTGCATAACATTTCATTTTTCAGTTACATATTAATTTGCATACATTGCTTTTGTTTTGTAAAAGTGACTAAAAAAGTTAAGCAAAATGTACAAACCCAAGTTGACAGTAGTTGTGTAATGGGAGACACACACACATTTCTCCACATTGAAAAAATTTGTCCACCCTTTTCTTGAATGGCATAAGCTCATTCCTGCTCCTTGAATAAACTTTCCCCCTCTATATTTATGCCACTTCCCTTTTATATTCTCAAATATTAAGCTTAAAATCACAAATAGCTTCTTATAGCATCCAATTAAAAACAAAAACAAAGTTAGGACCCATTCAAATAGCTTCTAGAACAGTGTTTCCCAACTAAATGTATTCACGGAAACCTTTTAAATTTTGTACAACATAACAGAAACCCTTAAATATTTTTAATGTTGCATGGAAAAAAAAATCGCCACAGCTGAATAATTTTCTGCTCCAAAGTCATATACCTTTAAATTGAAAGCTACATTTTTCCAGGGAGGAAAGCAATTACATGTTTTGGCCTCTTTCATGTCCCATAAATAAGAATGGAGCCATCCTGTATATGTGCCTGTCAGGTAAAAAAATTATAATTCTATAATAATTACTATGGTATAAGATTCTTTGTTTATTATTACTAGTAAAAAATTAAAAATAAACATCAACATGCATTTTAATCATCAGAGTGTAATATTTATTTTTTTACGCAAATTTTTATTATATCCGGTTTAGTTGTTGGCAATTGTATTTGCATGTCTGGAGTCACATCACATCGGTTTTGATACTTTGTTTTGGTTCCAAAGTATAACGAAACTAACAGTTTTGTACAAGTACATGCTGGTGAAATCTAGTTTACTTTTACTGCGGGCCGCAACAACTCAGGGTATTTTTCATGTAAATGTGTGAATATCTGTGCCACTAAACAGATCAGATTCTCTAGAGGTTCTGGATTACAATTACAAAGTCAGTACACAATCTGTGCATTAAAAGTGGCTGACCCAATTATTGTCTCATGCATCAGATATAAGCATACCTACAATATTTTTAATTTTTAATGTACAAAATATTTTTAATTTTCTTTTCCGCAAAACCCTTAATCTTACCTCGTGGAACCCATTTGGAAGACATGATTTTAGAGACATCCAATTTTCAAAAAACAACCACTACTAGAGACATTAGAATTATTTTGTTTTAATTTGTACGAGGAACACTCCAATTATCTTTTTGAGAAATCTAGTTTTCAAAAATTTTCCGCAATAGAATCACTCATTAAAGCTTCTAGAGGTATTAAAATTTCACAAGTTTTATTGGAGATGCCCACTCTAAATAGTTTATAGAGAAGTCTAGTAAAAATAATCAGATGAGGTTCACTTCAAATATCTTCTAAAAGTATCCAATTTTCAAACATTTGCTGAGCTAGGGTCTCCGGGTCCCACTTTGGATTGGGGGTCAAATCTCTTAAAAAAATATTTTATTGGTTATTTCCCTCCCTTTCCCCAACAACCCTTCACTCCCTTGAACAAATAAGGTTCTGTCGCCACTATTGTCGAAAAGTACAAAGAAAGGGGAGGCCCGCTTTTTGCTCCTGGCACTGGGCCCGATTTGAGCATCTGGTGGTCTTGCCTCAGACCTCCCTTAGTCTGTTTCACCACCCAGTTTCTTGGTATAATGCGAGTCATTGGTCTTTTAGACCTAAAAGCACTGCATTTGTTTCATCAACGTTGAACTCAAACTATAACTAAGAATCAAATGGCCAAAGCTATTATTTATGCTTTTAGTGAGGATTACTCCATCTAGTTATCATATTCTGAAAATTGAAAAATGACACCTGGATAAGGGTTCGATTCTCGTGTCCAGGGGTCATTTTTCAATTTTCAGAATATCAAACTTTAATTACCTAAGATAAAATGTTTATATACATAACTTATTTATTAATATTGTTTTAATTGAAATTAATTTAATTCAAATACACATTTCCAACTTTGTCACTACGCAAGGAAATTTTTGCATTAGAACTAATAAAAATATGTTTGTATCAAAAATGTAAGATTGAAAATATAAAAAATATTTGGTTTTGTGTTGTCTACCACTTTATGATATCTATGAAGGGAAATATTAGTTGGTTTGGATGTCATGTTATAGAAAAAGTATGTTGTCACCACTTTAGAATATTCATTATGTATTAAATATAGGTTTATTATATTTGATATATTATTACTAACAATATACCAGCCATCTTGTCTGGTATCATTTTGTAGCAAAGCATGTGTTAGTATAAGAGTACTGGCCATAATATCAATATAGAAATAACTTTATTTTTATATGAATTTTAATTTTAAATGCCCAGGTGGATCCATCAGTGCTAGATCCCAAGTATGCATACATCCAGGTTACTTCTGTTACTTCTTACTTTGAGAAAGGAGATCTAGAAGATAGACAGACAGAGTTTGAGCAGAGCCATGATATAAACTGCTTTATGTACGAGACTCCATTTACCAAAGACGGCAAGGCCCAAGGCAACCCTGAGGACCAATGGAAGAGGAGAACAATCCTCACAAGTAATAATCTAAAAATTAGAGCCACTATTGACCTTAGGAATATATCACTTTTTTTAACTATGAACTAGGCAATTTGAAAAGAGCAGTTAATAAATATCTAATATTATGTCAGCCTACTCTATTTTATTTTTATCTTTAGTAATTAGACCTACTTCTTATCAAACCAAGCTTAGGAGAATGATCTTTTTGTGTTTGTGTCCCTTGTGACTTTTAAAATAAACGAATCGATTTGATTAAACTAGGAATACAACCCTAAAATACCTAGGAATATTCAAGATTAGAGGATTCGAGAGAATTTCTTATTCATGACTCAAATCCTTAATATATATATATATATGTATATATACTTTTTTTAATTCTTCAAGTGAAATTAAGTTTTAAAGCTCTAATATTTCTTATTGATGATTCAGAACTCATGTAATTATAGGACAAACTCAACATTTGGAGCCCAGAGCAGTAATTTAATACTTAACTGAATGTATGAATGTTATATAATGAATGTATTATAAGAAATAACATAAACACCTAGTTACTATTTATGTTTTATATTATTCTATTATATTGGCTCTTAAGTTCATAATTTTTTTCAAGATTTGAATTTGTATTCAAGATTCAAAGGTAATTTGGTGATTCAGATTTATAAAATAGTGGATTCAACCCAGTTCTAGAGTAAAAATATTACATACATGCTGTAGGTACTCTCCTTTTTAGAGTTTGTATGTTCTTTGGACCATAATTTGATCTTCATTTATGGTCATAATTTACAATTAAAATTATTGTTTTTCATGTTTAAAATGAAAATTGAGTGATGAATGCCCACCTAGGGAAAGAGAGAAATATGGGGGATGAATCCAACGCACAAATGTGACATTATTTTCCTCTCTTCTGGCTCATATAATAGAAAAAGTTACATACACATTAAAACCAAGTTTTCATATTTTGGTGATATTGCTTTTATTTAAAAAAATGTAATAATAGAAGTAAAACACATTAAAAAACTAGAGATGAGTCGAATCCACTATTTCTAAAATCCTAATCTACATTTTATTTTAGAATCTCGAAACTGAATCCTAGCAAATTGTTAGAAATTTGAATGATTTACAAATAGACCTACATTACACAATACAGATCTAAGCTGTAAATTAAGATTTATTTCAATAATGCTTTCAATTTAAACCAACCCCAACCACCCCTCGCAAAATACTGGTTTTAATCCAGCCAAATTAAACAATCTAGACTCATATTATTGTTTGGAAATCAAATCAATCAAAATTTGAGTGTCTTTAAGTTATTTTTAATAGTGTTGATAGAATGAGTTAATTTTCTAAAAAAAAAACATGTGAAATAAACAAACAGATTAGGCCTAGTTACCTTTTGATCAACTTTAATCATCTTGCGGTATTATAATTTATTTTGATAAGAAAGCTAAAATAAAAATACAAACTGATTTTAAAAAAAAGACTAAAACAACATGCTTAACCATTAAACATACATCGGAAATAGTGAACTCAACAATGCCTAAGTATATATGTATTATTATTATTTTCTTTTATATCTATTAACTATCTTCACGTAGAAAACAAGAAATATATTCAATTCTTGCGATATATTGATTTTTGAGAATAAATTATATTTAAAACACGAACATATTGTTGACTCTTGCAATATGTTCATTCCTATTTTATTAGGCAAGACTGCATTTGAATATTTTTACAATTACGTCAATAACATATTTGAAAAAAATAATAAACTCTTAGTTAAAATCAATTTAAAAACAAATTATGAATTAGCAAGTGTTTATTTGATTTATAAAACTCGATAGCACTTACTAAGTGATCAGATTACCTGAATTGATTTTAAACAAATAATCGATATACAATACGTAGGCCGGTAGGTGTAAATAAACAGTTTTATCAGTGTCTAACTGTTCGACAGTATTTATTTTTCATGAAACCTAACAAAATATCTAACTTAAGGATCGTATGAAATAAATTGGGGTTCTTTGCATAGTTGTAGATAATTTAAACCAGTTGGGTAGTCAGAATAAACAGTCATGTTTATTTAACCATCTCACTAGCGAACAAACATATACATCATGGTGGCTGACTTTGTATTGTGTGTAATGTGTTCTTGTTTTTCTTGAAAAAAAAAAAGCTGTAATTTGATTATTTATTTCGAGTTTATATGTAATTTTAGTTTTTAGTTTCAGTTTTTGAAGAGCTTTAATGTGTCCATTAAAATATTTACACGATTGTTCGTGAGGTAAAAGTTTCAGAAGTAGGCCCTAAGCATGTGCTGAAACGGTTGAGTCCAAGTTTTCCATAGGGCTGGAAGGGTAGGGTATTAGGCACATTACATTTTCTATGCCTAACAATTATTATTTAAAAAAATAAGATTTTATTCATGTTTATCTCTTTTGTCTGACAAAATAATGATTACAAATTAAGTTGTGCTTTTTAAGTAGACCTAGCTTGGTATTTTTTTAATTCAAAAATCAAAATATTATGCTTTGTTTATAAGGTGAAAGATTCAAACATCGAATCCAATAAAATACTGAATCCTTGAATCTCGAATACTTGTCAGGATTCAGCGGATTCGAGGATTCAAAGATTTGGGTGGCCCATCTCTAAATAAACACCAACTCCATTTTGAATTAACAAAATCTGTTAAAAACACTGTTGTTAACATAAAATTAAATTTCCCTCATCTTTCTCTATAATAATTTAATTTATTTGAATGAAAAATAAAAGTAAATATAAAAGTAAATTAAGCGAATTTAAAAAAAATAATTAAAATTAAAAGAAAAGAAAATCTTTTATGTTTCTCATGGAGATAAGAACTATATTCCAATGGGGACAGCTGGTAATCTGGACTTAATAATACAATGCTAAGCCTTTTCCCACTGTCTAAGTTGAGAACTGTTGCGCTGTTTTGGAAATGCTCTCAAAATTTGATTGGTGTAGTAGGTTTGAAGTATTAGCATGGAGGGTGACTGAAACGATTATTGTTCATTTACTGTCAGAAATAATCTGTAGTAAGGCCTATCTATATATTCTGCATTACAATATTTGCACTGCAGTTGATAATTCAAATTATTTGTAATGCAGTTATATTTCCCAGGTATTTTGTATTCCATTTTATATATATTATTCTTGAAGGATGTAGCTGGTAAATGAATTTCACATGTGCTGCAACAGTGATTACCACAAGGTTATGATCTTTTGGTATTCGGGGCTTGTTCTTGGATTCTCTTGGGGTCGGGAAGTTTGGGGTGGACTAGAACATTGTGGAGATTGGGAGGTCACTTGAATTCAACTCTTGGAAATTATCTAAGAAGATTTTGGGCCTGCGTTTAAACCGGTTAGGAACTTGTAAACACTTTTAAGGATTGTATTTATTTGGTGTAGACCAGAATTGTATTGTGTTTTGATTACCATCATATCCAACAAACAAACCTGGAGCCTTTTTTTATCCCACTTAGGTCAATTGTTTGTGTCAATAATCTTATTCGGTGGTTGTCTTTGTTCATGTGTCTATATTTTACATTTCCATGATCGGTCCTCACTCTGAAGCATCCTTGGACATCTTTCTAGATAATCTCTAAAATGTCAGCCCCTTAAACCTCATTCACAGTTAATCACAGCATAGCCTTGCCTTCCTTGATGTGAATCTCTTCCTTGAAAACAATCAAATTCACATGACTATACATAATCAAGCCCACCAATCACAAACAATACTTCCATTATAATAGCAGCTCTCCTTTAAGACATACTTCTCAAAACATAATACCATCCTGCTGCTCTGTGGCGAATACACACTATCCTTAAAAGTAGCTACAAGTTCCTAGCAAGTTTCATACAGACCCAAGCCTTCTTAGTTCATTGCCAAGAGCTGCTTTAAAATAGCTGTCCAATCTCCACAATACTCTAGTTTGCTCCAAACTTCATGACTCCAAGAACCAACCTCGAATACCAGAGGTTCATACCCCTGCATTAACCCCTGTTGCAGCACATGTGGGATACACCTACCAGCTACATCCTTCAACAGCAAAGTTAATAAATTTGAATACAAAATGCCTGTTCATTACAACTGAAAAGAAAATAGCTTGGTATATCAACTATAGTACAAATCATGATGATGTTGAAAATATAGGACATACTATAAACAGATTTCAGACAGCATATGGACAGTCATCGTTAAGACACAAACCACAATGACCCGGACGAGGTTGTACCCATTGATGCATATACCCTCAACTAGGACTTTCAAACCTGCTACATCGTCTAAACATTAAGAGCATTTCCCAAACAGTGCAACTGTTCTCAACTCAGACAGTGGGAACTGGCCCACCAATGGATTACAAAATCAAGATTACTACTAGGCCTCATTAGAATAAAGTTTTTACCTGCCTATGAGATTAAAAAAATTTTAAATTCATTTTACTAATACATTAATTTTTTATTTCTATTTTATTATTATTGTTATTATTCTAACTACTTTAGAATAGACTAGATCAGGTTGTTAAGTTCATTGATCTGGGTCAGTCTCACTTGTGGCTTTGATAAATATGAAAGTGTCAGAGGTATGAACAGTACTAGCAGTTACATTCATTATACAGCAAGACCCTGTGATGAATGGAGTGAAGGTGTCCCTTGTAGGGTCAGTTGGCTTATGCATTTTGGTGGGTTTGTTAGACTGATGTGCAATAGTATCTTCTGGCACATTGAGGAAAGCAACAAGAAACTACCTTAATCTTCATTTACCTTGTACACCTCTTCAATGCTGCCTAGGCTGCAGAGCTGACGGTGGATCTGTTGAGGATCCAACCAACCTTTAAGCTATTTCCAAAACTGTGCAGCGAAAATATCCATTAATAAAGAATAATGGACTTAAAAACAGTTAAGAAAATACTGATTCTAAAAAATCATCCTCTTTTTTTTTTTTTTTTTTAA
>CABFVZ010002543.1:0-48080 GCA_902151445.1 Timema monikensis | reverse complement strand
GGGGGGGGGGGCAGGAAGTGAGTATTTATAGAACTCCGGCCTATCCAGCTTTTTTGCTATTCAGCCTGCCCTTCCACAGTGTTTTGACTCGTGATAGATAGATAGAATGTTGTATTTATATTATATTTAATTAGTGAGTTATTAAATTATTGAGGGTATTGGCAAATAAGAAGTAAACAGCTCTTTTAAATATTTTATATTAAATATCATTTTGTCCCTCCCTTCTAAATGCAAATAGTGCAGGCTATTAATCTTGGTGACAGTCCCATTTTTCTAAAGGAGGTATTGACTGGTACATGCTGAAAGTCTTCTGCCGCCATTTTTAGTGTGAGGCTTTGATAGTTGTCAGCCAACTGCTGTGTTGTTAGCTCTTTATGCTGTTTCAGGCTGAGGAATATAGAGAGAAAAAGTATAATTATTAATTTATGTATGTATTGATATTCTTTATGTTTTTTTTCTTTTAGAGAATTTGTAAAAATCTGTTACACGGCACTCCAAATAAATGGCAAGCTCATCAGCTCTGACCAAATAGAGTACCAGGAAGTTTTAAGGCAAAACTACCAAAAGCTGTGCCAAGAACTGTCTACTCTTTTTGGAGAGTCCTTGTGGCCGGATGAGGAGATTGGTTGCTTCAAGAGGAACAGCCAAGCCCTATTCAGTGTCATCAGCGGAGCTTCTGGAAATTCTAGTAATGCATAGACATATACAATAGTTCCTCACCATTTGTTGACCAGTTAATTAATTTGACAATTACTCAACCCATAACTTCATCTAGAATAAAGTAACTTTACCTAACATGCCTTTTAGAAAAACATAGTAATTATGTGTAAAAGAAATACAGGCTCATTCATATCATTGCCCATGTTGGCAAATAGCTTATTTGCACGAGACACCTAATTCAATCTATGCCAAGAGAGCTGAATAGCTTATTGAGACTTAAAAGTGTATTTATCGTTCAGCTGCAAACAGTACAACAATTTCAAACTAAATAATCTCATTATGAAACGTTTCATAAACTTAAATCTTTGAGTATTGCACTTGCTTTGTATGGATATATTAAGTAATTGTTACTAACAAATACAACTATTTTCAACTTTATTTTGCAAATTAGAGCTAAAATAGCTTTCTATTATATTTGGAAAAAAGTAGAGGAAAAGTGAATTGAAACATATAAAAGGAAACATTCCCTTTTATACGTTTCTATCCACCTTTCCTATACCTTCTTCCAAACATAACAAAATACCTTATGAAGCAAAATAAGATTTTCTTTGAAGAGTTTTAGTACAACTTTATTCAATTCCCCAATAATTTTAAACACACCATTATTGAAAAAAAATTTCATTAACATTTTACTTGCTGAATGATTGGTTTTTCCATCCTCACACTATTAGAATACTAGTTCAATTTATTAGAACTAGCCATATTAATTTTGTTCTTCCAAGTTTGTCATGAACAATCAGCACTTATGTTTAAATATGCAATTTTGGTTTCAATAGTTCTTGTGTATCAAAGGCATACAGATTGTATGGTTACATAATTTTACCTAAAGATGTTTTCTTTTAATTATTATTATTACTTTATAAAGATGGAGACAAAATAAAAAAAATCCTCAAAAATTGCTGAGAAATATTGTTCTGTTTTTCATGATTAAAAATTAAAAAGGTATGTATTAAAGTTGTCAACTTGGGTATTTGTTTGTTTTGAGTTACCCGGAGGCTACCATCATGAGGTGAATAAATTCAACTCGCTTGATAAAATCACATTAACTACCATTAAAAGCTAATATGAGGATTTTTTACATTTTTTATTGTGAAACAAAAATGCTTAGGCAATGTGATGGACCAATTCAGGAGTTATAAATGATTCAAGTTTTTGTCATTGTACATGGCATTATTTAATCTTAAAAGCGAGTTGAGGCATTACATTTTTAGTTAAGCCTTTCAAAAATAATTCAACAAGAAGTCTCGAATGTACATAATATTATTGATACATGAACACACTGTTTTGATTGTCCCATGTTGTATCAATTGAAAACTGTCTTGATCAGTTTTAGAATAATAGTCGACTTTACCTTAGCGGTAAATACCACAGAACAAATCTGAAACAAGTAATTTCTGGTGACCTGACTAAGGTAAAAAAATAATAATTTAAAAAAAAATACAGTTTGGACATATGACCTGTGATATATTTAAAATTTATATTTTTTGGAAGAAACCTTTCATGACGGAAATATTTCACTTTCCTATGTTCATAAGAAAGTGCTTTCAAGTAACTTTCTTCGATGTTTATTGTTGTGTAGAATTTATGAGAAACAAAATCTACATATAAAGATTTCTGGTTTTATAGAAAGTAGTGAAATACATTTTGTAAATTTTGTTTTCACCTTGAAGATGAAGTGTTACTTTTTTTAAGCTTGTTTAGTGTTTTATGATTTTAGCTATTCAATTTGTAACTATACCTCAAAAATGAAAAGAGATTTTATGAAAAATTATAGGGTTATTTAAGGATTGTTAAGATTTGTTTAAATGTTTATCAACATAGTTGGAGTGTTATTTTTGCTAACATCACTTTTTTCTTGTATTATTTTAGTTGGAATATTTCTTGAATTATAACCATATGGTAAATTCAGAGGCGTCAAAACTACCCAGACTAGCAAGGTCTGAACTAAATAAATATTAATAGTTAAATTCTCTCTTTAGTTTTAGATATAGCCTACCATCAACTTGTTAAGTTTCAAACTTTAAAAACAATAGAATTAACTCAAAAGCTTCACACCTTTATTCTTTGACCAACCTTTACTGTCCTAATTCAGGGTTAAATATTTTAATGATACAGTGATATAATTAAATAATTTAAATAATATTTTAATAACTTGCTCATAGCTTCTAGGCATCCAATATACAAAATAATTTAAGAGACTTCTCTTTGGGCAGTGTCAATCCTTTTTTTCATTTTGGCGCCTTGAATACCTCAGGTAATGTATTTCATGAAAAATATCTTTCTACTAAAAATTTTGTAGGTTTTTTCCCATCTGTCCTATTTACACATCACTTGATACGCTGACAGGATATTTACTAATGTCCCAATGTTTGGGGGGGAGGGGGTGTAGTCTGTGTTTATTGTGATAATGTGTGACACTATTATTTGCTAAGTGTCAAGTGTTCTTTAACAGGGTTTTAAATTTATTCCATGATCCCTAACATTTTTGTAATGCTAATTGATTGAAATGCTTGAAGCTAAGAAGGAATTCCTATGTGTGTGGCTACTGCATATTAATGCCATAATAATGTGACCTCAAGCTATTACAAACAATAAGTCATAAGTAATGTGTTCCTAGTCACTCCTTATAACAATAATTAAATATGGGATCTTATTTATAAGAGAGAAAAGTAATTGTTGAAATAAGACTTAGCCTTTGCTGCATTTATGATATAGTTTTTTTTTATCATGGGGTTATATTCTCTTCAACATTGTTTTTATTCTACCTCTTAAAACATTCCATTTCTTTTCTCCTATTATTGCTCAAGTTTGACTTGAAATCTATTTTGGCTGTCTATTTCTTGTGATTGAACTCCTTGTTTTTAAAGTATTTTCCTTAAAGTTTATTTTTACATTGTACAAACAGTCCTAGTGATAATGAACATTACCTAGGTTAAAGCTCTCTTTTATAGTTTACCTCACTAGTTACTGTCAGGTTATGCTGTGAATTTTGAATAAATCTACTATTTATTTGCTTTTCCCATATTATATTTGTATGTAATATCTTTGTTTTAATATAATTGTTATTCTAACATTATTTTGAATTTATTACTAATAAAAACTAGCCTATGCCAATCATTTTGTCATTAATACTAGGCTCTTGATACTCCAAGATAAAGGGAAGATCAAAACATGTAAAACAAACACACAGTTTTTACCAAATTAAACTAACATATATTGTATGATTATCAAATTGATAATTGAATGTTTTCAATAAAGAAAATGCACACAAAGGGTTTTGACTAGAGCAGCTATTCTCAAACTTGTTTTAGATTGTACCCCTCGGCCATGACTAAAAGTTTAATACACCCCCAAGAAAAAAAAAACCAAATGACAGGCTTTAAAGAAATATGACCATGTGGTAAATTACTGATCTATTTAATATATTGAGAAAAATATCTGTAATCAAAATATTTCAAATGTGACAAAGTTATTTAAAAGAGAATCCCACTGTTATAGCCTTATTGAGAATAATCAGTTTAAAAAAAAAAATTTACTGTAAAAAGTCTGTAGAAAAGTTTTATACATTTTCTTCACAAATTTGTTCGAAAATAAAGAGAAAAAGTAAACCTAAACAAAATAGTTTCAAATAAAAAATTATAATTGTATTATGAATACCAAAGTTTTTCAGTGGGAGGGGTGTGGCTGCATGGTTTGGCCCAACATTTTGATGTTTGGTTGTTCAGTTGAGACTTTTAGCCTATTGCGGTACTTATTTTTAGGTACGCCATGGATGAGAAACCACTCTCGCAGAGATATGTTGTTGAGAAAGGCATCATAAACTGCTGATGTAGGTGTCAAGTAGAGGGTTGAAAATTCTCTGAAATTAGTCTCCACCAGAGAGCAAATAGGGGAAAAAGAGAGATATAAATATCCAGATAACAATAACTGCCAACAATTAGGGTTTTCCATAAGTCCTTTTTTATTTTGACAATTTTCCCTTGAAAGGTGCCCGCGTACCCATGGGATTACGCAGACTCCAGTTTGAGAACCGCTGGACTAGAGATATGTAAAGTTCACTTTTAAAAAAAAGCTACGCTAAACTTGATCAAGTAATAAATATTTCCAAAGTTAAACTTAAAATATAATATTTTTTCAAGATTTATTGAGAACAAAATAATCTTATGGTGTAAATGTGTTCATGCATATGTGTAATATAATTAAATTATGGAAATAAATGGTACCGGTAACAATGAAGTTACTAATATGTACGTAGTTAGGTAATTAATTATGGGTCTACGAGCACCAGTTTTTTCATTTGAGTCGATTTCGAGTGAGCGTTTCATGAAACTCACGAGTTTCGAGTCGCGCTTGAATTTTATAAATATATCATTTTAAAACTTAATTATGTAAATAAAAAACAAATATGGATAAAAGTTTTTTTAATATGTATTTAAATTAAATATAAACCAAATATTTAAAAGAAAAGTAATGTTTTAAAAATCAATATTAAATTGTTTTTAAATGATGTAAGAAAACAAAGCCATAATAATTGTGATTAATAAATTATAGAATTAATTTAAATACAATTAAGATTCATGAATATAGGTTTGGATGTGCAGATTTAGCAAATTTTTTTATGTAAACAAAACCATTAAATCCTTGTTCATCTGAAGAGTAGCTGTTCAATTTGTGTCAACCTCCTATCAGAAATAGAATGATTAATGATTTTTAGGATGTACATAGTAGAAATTTGCATAAAGAGGTACTTAATAAGGTCTTGCACTAAGTTAGTTGTGTTCTACCAGTCCTTCCTATTTCTCCTATATTTAAACCCCATACTCTCCTCCATTCAACACCAGCTTACTCAGTTGCTGACCTTGATATTCATATAGCAAGTTGTACAGTGCCCTCTTTGTTGGGTTATTCTTCCCACTCAATTCCCACCCCCTTCTTCCTTTATCATTTCACAAACACCACACCCAAACAAGCAGAAATTAGCTCTTTTTTCCCCCAAGGAACTCAACATTTCAAGCCCATGAATCTTTAGAGCTCTAACTCCGAGTATTTGTCTATAGCTCAGCTCTAAAGCTCAAAATACAAGTACTGCAGTGCTCTAGTTGCTACAACTTTGCTGACCAAGGCACCAAGGCTAGAGAAGATAACACATTAGTAAATTTTAACTTTTACAACCATTACTCTATCCAGCCTTTGGTCTGGGTCAATCTTTTATTCAAACCATATATTTTCCACTACCGACTTGCTAGGCCTTTCATCGTTTCATATGACTTATAATCTAACTTAAGACTAGGCAAGCACAACATCCTTTACCTAGCCGTCACTGTAAAAAGGTACATTCTTATTTCATCAATGATAAAATTTTTGGCTATTCTGGGAATCAACCCAGGACCCTCAGCTCAGTAGGCAGACATGCTATCGAATGAGCTAAGGTGTCGGATAAATTACTCGGTGGTGTCATAAAACACCAAAATCGATTTTTCTTTCATATCTTATAATAATGTTGTTTCAGTCGAAATAATTACCAGACACTATCACCATACTGTCGAGCACTTTCCAAATGCATATACTTTCATATATATGTAATCGTCATCATCATCATCTAGCATTGTTTACAGCAAATTGCCACCATATTCCTCCACCTCTCGACTATTCTACTTACCTCACTTTAGCCCACGCTTCTTGGATTGTGGTCTTCTTCTCGTACCCTTCAGCTTCATTATTCTTTCTGAAAATCTTTCTTGTCCCACTCTCTTAAATGGTCATACCGTCTCATTCTTTCTTCAGGCACCAAATTCTTGTTTGTCATATGACATAGTTTATTATTAGATATGGGTCGTATTCACTATTTTATCAACTCAAGTCTTCATTTTATCTCCGAATCTCAAATTCAAATTTGAATCTTGGAGAAAATTATACACATTGCTGAAATATGAGTTACCCTTTCACTGTGATGAATTAACAGGAATTAACAGCTGGGGACTGGATGTTGTGCCTGTCCTAGTTTTAAGTTAGATTGTAAGGCATATTGCAGGGATTATATGAAGCTATGACAGGCCTAGGTAGTGGAAAATATATGACTTGAATAAAAAACTGACCCAGGCCATGGGCTGGAAACAGTAATGGATGAAAAAAAAGTAAAATAAATTGATACACATACATTATATAGAAATAGTAACTAAATGCTAACACTTTTTGCTATAATATATTTGGTTAATTGTCAAGTTGATCTAAGGTCTGATTGTGAATTTTTTCCTATAATTGAGGAAGTCAGGACAAAAACATAACCGTTATTTTATGAAAAAAAAAATGTGTTAGAAGTTAATTCTGGTAGATTATCACCTCTTGGACTACAAGTTGTTTTTATAGCTAGCTTTCAGGGTGTATGGGAAGTTTTATTAGTGAATATATCCCAGCTAAATCTATTAAGGTTAAGGTTATGTTTTTACCCTGAACTCTCAATTATGTTTTGGCTGGACCACCAAAAAGCAGTATTATAGCCTTAAAACAAATTTCAATCAAACATGTTGAAAATAAATAATTTAAAAATCTTGAATTCTTTGTTATCCTTAAGGATTCAAAGGTCCCATACTTATTCTTAATCTCTTTCTCCTAACTCCTCATAAATTACATATATATTGCCGCTACTTTCCTGGCTTCACTCTTAACCGGTTTTAATGCCACATATAATAAATATTACTACCTCCAGAGAGTGTTGAAATGTCTAGTACAAACTCAACCATATTTTTTAATAAATTAGAATTTTTTTTAATTGTTATTTATCATTATAAAATGTTTGTATGTATCGATAGTTTGGTGGTTTTCATGTATATATGATGAGCATATCCCTAAAAAAATAGAAGTTACAAATAATTTTATAATAAAGGAAATTGATAAAACTAAAGAAAAGGGGAAAATAAACTACTAAGAATAAGAATAAATTTGATGAAGAAAGCCCACCTAGGGAAATCATCAAATTTATTCTTATTCTTAGTAGTTTATTTTCCCCTTTTCTTTAGTTTTATCAATTTCCTTTATTATAAAATTATCTAGCCATTGGGCCACCTCATTTTTGAATCGAAGTTACAAATAAGGTAACCCTCATAGTATGCTTTATTATCTGACAACATAAAACATTTGTGAAGGTGAATAGGATTTTTTTTATAGCGGCATGCTCTGAAATCTTTTCTTTATGTTAAGAAGAGAGGTACATAACCCACCAACAACAGCTCTAACCTTTATTTTTGTGTGCATGTTTTTGTTTTCACATTAATAGGTAATTTTAAACATTTAATAAAATACAGCTTTTAAATCAGTTTGGCCATTTCCCATGTTGGAACACTATAATCACATACTTGCAAGTACACCCAATGTAAAATATTTAAACTGCATTAACCATAAAATTAAATAGATGTGGAGAATTAAAATATGTTTTAGTTTCCTTTACATGATTGTGTATTATGTTAGCTTGAAAATGTTCGGGTATGCACTGCATGTCTTGAGTGAAATATGTTTCTCCACTCAGACATGTCAGCATAGATGATACGATATGGAACTACATGTCTGTTCTAACTCAATTTTTTTTTTATGAATCCTTATGTTTTGAACTAGATACTTTTTGTGTAGCAAAATTGAAGCTTAAAAATATTAGATTTTGACTTCCAAGATTTGCACACAATTTTGGGTGAATTTGACAAAGAATATTTAACATGGATAATTTCTCTCTGGATTAACCAAGATCAAAACATGCTCAAACCTTTGCACCCAATTTTGGACTAATTCGACAAAGTGTTTTTAATATGGATACTTCTCTCTGGAATAACCAAGATCAAAACATGCTCAAAGCTTGCACACAATTTTGGGCCAATTTGTCAAAGAGTATCTAACATGGATAATTTCTCTCTGGAGTAACCAAGATCAACACATGCTCAAACTATAACCATAATTTGTGTTATGTTTAAGGATCCTTCCTTCCTATACTTATTATAATTGTGTATTGAGGACTTCACCACGAATTTATTAAAGCAGACCTTGATTTTTTTTATAACAGGTAATGATTTGAAAGCTAGGATAATCTAGTCTAGTGTAATTATATTTGTCTATATAAATATTAGCTTGAATGTTACATTTGGGAGGTGCAATATCAACCATTCAACTTACCTATTAGTTCAATCTTCTTTCCAAAATTATTTGTCTGCCTCTTAATCTTAAGGCAAAAACTCATTGTTAAATTTAGTGTATTTTTTCAGTTTTGAAAAGTTTTTTTTTTATTCAATATAAGAACCAGTTTGTTATAGTTTATTCTCTTATTAGTTATATGACAATAGGAATCTGTTTTTATTGGACTATCTTTACTGTTTTTCATGTGTTAAAAGGCTACAAATTATGTTTGTGCGTAACTTGTAATAATGTAAATACAGTATTTTAGTTCATTTATGATATAATATGGAGTTCATTGTAGTTTATTAATTTAAGTAAATTCTTTATCTTTACTATTATTATTCTTACTCATATTAAAACTGTAGAATAATGTTAATAATTTCTTTTGAAAAATAATCAAGTATGATATTATATTGTATTTTACTTATTGATGTGCGTTTGTACTATTTTACCAATGTTTAAGACTTATTTTAAGCAAATCAAATACATTTAGAATAATTTCTTAAATAAAATGGCTGTATTTTGACAAATTAAGCATTTAATAATTTCAAGAAATAAATATTACCTTTTTTTTCACTAGGAAATTTATTTTACATCAAAAACTTGCAGATGTAACAAATGATGATTAAAAATCATATAATGTTCAACATTTAAGAATTTGAGTTTGATATTATAATCATGATAGCGTTGTGTATATATGGTTTAGGTAAATTTATTTGTAGTTAAAAAAAACACTTTATTCCTCCCCAAAAATCTATAATTTATACTAGTTTTTTCTACAGAGTTTATTTAATGTAGATACAATTTCTAAAAAATAAGTTTAATAACTTAGAGATAAATATGCAATAGTAGGCCTGAGTAAATTTAATAATAATGAAACAAGCTTCATTGGTTCTAGGTTTAAAATCTAAATTACTATAATTTAAAAGTCATGAGGTTAAAAGTGCCATTGAGCTTAGCCTCAAATAACTTTGTGTAACATAAATTTTAAATCCTGTAATTTAATGTAACATGTCAACATGACTTGGCAACCATTAACTCTTTGTTCATTGTAAAAGCTATATTGTTTTTTATCCTTTTATATTTGTCTATACAGCTTTCCTATACCTTTTCCAAATATAATATAACCACACAATGCATTTTAAAATAACCTTTTAAAAAGTTCAGTATGTATGAAATAAAGGCTCTTGGAACCAAATAACCTATTTCAAATCATAAAATGATAGAAAGTTTTGGTTAGTTCTATCATAATTAAACATTTTACTCTTAAGAACATTGAACTGCATTGACACAGAAAAATATACTTCCAATAAAAGTATATAGTTGTTCACAACAAAGATTCTCTATTATAGATAAGTGTAAAGCTCATGTCTTAAAATGAAGTGTGCGCATGTGAAGGATGGAACCCTCAAATTCCTAAAGATATTTGAGGGTTTGAGATTCAAATCCTGGTTATTTAAATATTAGTTCAAATATTTTTAGGGCTATTATAATGGCTACTAGTGGTTAAGACCAATATAATGATAGGGAAAATCTAACAATCAAACCCCAGACCATTAATTTACCATTGAATGTGAACAAACTCATAAGTAAAGGAAAAAATCCTACACATGTGGGAAAGTTAAACACACATGCTGATCATATTTTCTAGGTTTTGAGAAAAGGTGGATTCATTCCATCTTTATTAAACACATGTGCGCGCACACACACACACACACACACACACACTTGTTTTACTGGCCTCCACCTCCCCGACAGCCAATCCTGGGACCTTTGAGGCCCCCCTATCGTAGTTAGGGGATGTCCCCAGATCTACGCAGATCTGAAGATATAATAAAATGGGGAGGAGAGGAAGGGAGGTACAACCAGTTAAACATTGTGAACAAATAAATAACAATTGTCACACATCCTTGTGTTGATCCTCCATAGTAGTCCTAATTGATGTTCTTGCAGTCTAGGAAGTGGCCAAAGTCCCGAATATTGCAGCAGGTTCCAAATTTCCCAGTTTCACACGTGGTTCGCGAGGAGTTGCACAGTGGTTAGACATTTACCTATTATAAATAATTCACTATTTTTGTGAGAGTAGGCCTATGTGACGGTTAAGCCAACTTTAATTCAGGCCAATTTATTTATTATTTTATTATATTATGTTTCTTACAGTAAAAAATAAATGATCAAGTTAACAAATATCAATAAAAAAACTTTCAAAAAATGTTTCTAGGTGTATAATATAATGGTAGAAAAAAAAATTTGCTTCCTAGATCTGCAAACAAATAATATACATTGATTGCTCCAATATTCAGTGAGATTTATCTCCAACTCAAAGTGAAACTGAAAGTATGGATATCAATTTTGCTGTCAAAAGTTCATCCCTCAAAAAGTTACTTAAGTTTTGAAAATCATTAGATTTTGGAGGATTTTTGTTAGAAGAGTAAACATATTTTTTTTAAACAAGTCAATATTAACAATGCTCTCTCTAACACCCTTGAGTTCTCTACCTATTTAATAGAACAAAATGTATATTGGAAAAAAGATGATACCATTCTTTGGTTGTCTGAATCTATAAATAAATATGAGGGCAAAAATTGGTTAGTAGCTCAACTATAGTGTATGTGCACTTTGTAACACAAGTTCCAAATTCCAATAACTCGAGCAGGATCTTGTGCAGAATCTTCCTTCAATTAACTTTTAAGATCATTTAAAATATTTGAGGTTTACATTCAACCCACCACTGGAAACTTAAAGCATTTATTTTAAGATCCAAACCCTCTTCTTTTAGTGAAGATATACAGAAATGGTTCATTCCTGTGAAAAAGGCAAATATCAGTATCTGCTTACTAATTAGACTTGGGTTGGATTAAAAATATATATATGTAAAATAAAAGCCTATTTGATATAAAAAATATTACAATTAATATACATGAATTTTTTCTTTTCCATGCAAATTATGGGAGCTTATTAGCATTGATTTCAATCTATTAGCAATAGACTAGACTGGCGAGGAGAGGGAGATTGGGGTCGAATTCCTGTCAGGTGTAATAAGGGTGGTTTTTCTTAAAATGATTTTCCACTTTCCCCCATGCATATGGGTATACTCTGAAAAGGTAGTAGGACACAGTGATAAAAAAAATGTATATATTTTTGGAACTTCTTACACAAATTTGGTTTTGTGTAGTAAGGTACTGTAGTAGTGCTCTATATCTAAATGCTCATGTTTTTAAAAGTGTGACATTAAATGAAAAACATTATCTGAAACTTTGTGACAAGGTAAACTAACAATTAATGGAAGACACTTATAGTTGTTTCAGCTAGCTTTACTAAGATAAATAAACCACAAACCTTGAAAAAAAAATAAAGTACTGTTAGTATGTATTTATAAGTGTTGACAAAACAACAAATGGTGTAAAGGGAATTTTTATACCATCTTAAATTTGTCAGTCCATACCAGGCCAGAGAAACATTGTACATATATACACTATCCAACACCTTTGCTCAGTAGTATGTCTGTCTACTGAGCTAAGGGTCCCGGGTTCGATTCCCTGCATGGCTGAAAAATTTATAATTGGTGAAATGTGGGTTTACCCTTTCAGTGATAAATTAACGGCCTGGAACGGGATTTTGTGATTGTTTTAGTCTTAAGTTAGATTATAAGACATGTAACACTACAACAGGCCTAGCAGGGGAAAATATATGGCTTGAATAAAAAAAACTAACACAGGCCACATTTTTTGGCTACCTCTAGATCTTCTCCCACCAGAACTACATGATAATTCTGAAATAACTTATCATGGAAATATAAAATACCTAATTTTCACTGTGATTAAATAGTAATTTAAACTTTATAATTTATTAATTTCATATTCTTTCCTTGAGGTGACCTAATAGTAATGAGCTGATTGCATAGATTTTTAAATTTCAGGTAGTTGCGTTAAAAATTAGATATTTAAATTAGTAATTTGCATATTTGTTATGTGTGTGGTACAATATTTTCTATGAGTCTTCCAAGGACATTTTTGATAGTGCACCTGCCAATTTGTTGCCACTACCTTTGATATTAACAATAGTTAATCTCATGTTTTGTAATAAAATAGATCATTTTGACCAGATATGTTACCTCTTTGTCGTGGATGCTGAAGAAACCATGTTACAGTAGAATTTTCTGTAAGTAACTCAAATGGCTTTTGTTATGAATGTGAGGAAATGTGTTGTGGAGTGATTGGCTACACTGGCTCATATGACGAAGTCGTAAAGGTCACAGTGGGTGCGGCCAGATGTGATGTTCATTCCGGAAAGTGATGAAGTTGAACGGTATTCGTTAGAGTATCAAATTAGAACATATCAGTTTCCACGCTAATATCATGTAAAATATAATCTCGAGTTATTGTCTAGAATATAACAACTTTAATTCTAAATATTGTCTAAACTTGTTTATTGCCTTTATTATGGACAAGGCTTTGAGTTCCTAGATAGGGTAGTTCAATTCTTATGGGTGTGTGGTATGACTTGTATAAGCTACTGGTGATAATTGCTCTTCCTTTATTTGGCATAACATAAGCTTCTAAACTTGGACATGTGTCATTTTGAAAAAAAAGAGCTTGTCAAAATCAACTCGACCAATGTGCCTTGTTACCTTTTGCGTTTTAGTTACTAAACCTCTCCTAAAGCGTGATGTTATACTCCAAAAATATTAATGTATTAGGTGTGTATTGAAGTAAATAATTGTGGTGAAAGTGAAGTTTGTTCATAGTTATGATATTTAAAAGTCACAATTCATTATTTTAGCCTAAAAAAAATTCGGACTTATATATTCAGGTATGAATATTATCATCAAATTTTATGTAATGTAATGTTATTTAATGGTTTTCAGTTGTGTTGACTGTGAACTAGACAAGGGGGTCCTGAAAAGTTGCTGATAAAGCAATCTACTGCATTTAAACACACAAATGTGGAAAAACTAAAGTGTGGGAAGCCGAGGTTCCTTAGTTGTAACTTCTTAATATTAATTTTCTCCCGAAAAATATTTTTTCCGCCTGAATTTTGAGAACATCTAATTTCCCTAAGTGTGGGATTCTGCACAGGCCTAAAAATATTCACTAAGCTTTTGCACTCTTCGGGTGAATACATACTAGTCTGACTCAGGGAATACTGGTACTCCTTGGTTTCTGGGTCATAAACCCAGCTTTATCACCAGTGACTACCTTGGAAAGGAAGTTTCAGTTGTTCCTGACCTGTTCTTGGCAGTGTCAGCGATGAATTACTTCATGAGGACGTGTTGTCTTGAACTAAAAGATACGACCACAATGCTGTAGATATTGTTTGTCAATGGGTGGTCTGACAAATCTTTTCAACAAATTGGTCAATTCTGCTGGATGAGGGTCTACCAGAAAGTTTAAAACTTTTTATCAACTTTGAGATGCAAGAACAACGTCATCAGGTGCTTCAAGCGGTCAGTCAAATCTATTGGATCTCATCTGATATAATTGATTATAAAATGGGACGAAATTAATTAATTCTAGATAGCTTGTATAAGTAAAATGTTAATTGAAGTCTATATTTATTTGTAAAGACAATTTTAAAACATATAAAAACTTTCATTCAATAATTGAAGTTTGTGTATAACCCGAACTAAGACGCAGTGCTAAAAAAATGAAATAAAATTTGATAAGAATGGTTGTTTCTTAATGGAGGAAGAAGGATAAGTTTTACTATAGTTATCAGTAATGTAATTTTAATTAATACAATTAAAAGAATAGTTACTGCTTTAAAATTAGTAAATTGACTTTGAGGATTAATCAAAATGTAATAATTGAAATTGCAGCTAAACACTTCTTAGAATAATTTTCGTATACTACAAATTACTGCTTGGAAATAGTACATAATAATTTCTTTAGAACACGTAATGACCTTGAGATTTTTTTAAATCTCAAATACCAGTTTATTAGAAATTTGTATTTCACTCTAAAGTCCACCGCACATGGTGCAGATTTGTGGTTAGATTCCCTGCTGGATTTCACTGATTGTTGTGTGGGCTGCGCTGCTGGGTTGGCTTCAGACGAGGCTCGCTGTCTGCAGGTCTTGCAGCTAGTGAGCCGCGAGACATGTTGGTCACGTGATTGAAGGTTGCTCTCCGATTGGCTCAGCTCCTAAACCAGCAGGGAATCAAGTACTAAAACTAGTATGAGACCTATCAAGAGAAACCAGCAGGCTAGCCATCAATGATGTCATTTTCCAGCAGTGGGCCCCGCTCAGCACCGAACAAGCGATCTAGCAACAAATCCTGCACCGTGTGCGCTTAAGAAATGTTGGAAGGAGTGAAGCTTGTAGTTACCCAATGAAAGTTGTATATGCTAAAGTATTAGGGAGGGCTGCAGTTTGTATACTTCAATTTCCTTATGAAAAGCCTTAAACGAAAGCTAGGAAAGTTATCAGCTCAACTTTTAAGTATCTATTCACCAAACCATATGATTTGTGAGGCCATTAAGTTGAGCAGTTACAACAGTTTATTTTTTCATTAATGAAATGTGAAAAACTTTTATTTTGAAACCAATATATTGTTTGGATTAACATCCCCCTCGCACCCCCCATATATTAAAAATTGATATAATTTATAGTGGCCAATGATAAAAGTGTAGATATAACACTTTTTAATATATTTCATGTGTTATAAAATATCTTGTTGACACAATTGAAAACAAAAGCCATAATAATTTCATTAATATATTTTCTTTCGATTAGTCACTAAAAAGTCAATTATAAAGTAATCCTTAATAAACGTTTTTAATAATACATATACAAAACATGTGTTGTTTTTAGTGTTCTATATAAACAATTTCTACTCCAGTATCACCAAGGCTGGCTATCTCTCCTAATTTAAACCATAATAATACATCCATAATTCATTTTACTAACTATAAAACTTATATTTAGTTTTATGAATCAAATCAAAACTATTTATCTGAGGGTCGCAATGAACATTTTTGTAGGTGCTTTAAAAAGCTATTTATAAGGAAATGAAGTATAGCTATTCTGGGAAAGTTGTGTGTAGTGAAGCACTTTAGGAAGGGGTGCAGCTTATAATTCCTTGGAAAGATCTGTGTAGTGAAGCACTTTAGGAAGGGGTGCAGCTTATAATTCCTTGGAAAGATCTGTGTAGTGAAGCACTTTAGGAAGGGGTGCAGCTTATAATTCCTTGGAAAGATCTGTGTAGTGAAGCACTTTAGGAAGGGGTGCAGCTTATAATTCCTTGGAAAGATCTGTGTAGTGAAGCACTTTAGGAAGGGGTGCAGCTTATAATTCCTTGGAAAGATCTGTGTAGTGAAGCACTTTAGGAAGGGGTGCAGCTTATAATTCCTTGGAAAGATCTGTGTAGTGAAGCACTTTAGGAAGGGGTGCAACTTATAATTCCTAGGAAAGATCTGTGTAGTGAAGCACTTTAGGAAAGGGTGCAACTTGGAGCTAGCCAGGGGAAAGTTGTCTGTTTAAAATATTTGACTTAATTTAGGGATGAAGTGTATGTTCCACAAACAAAATAACAGATAAATGTACAACTTAATAAGTTCTGTAATATATGGGTAGAACAATAAATTAATTTTACCTAAATTAGACATGACTTTTCACTTGCACTTTAAGGAAATGATTATACATTATAACTCAAATGATTATATTTTATAGTTCAAGAACTAATTTCCTTTATCAAATGTGATTATGTAAACGGTAAAATGTGTGGCTTGGGATAAAATATGGATTGCTGCTTACCAACTATTAACTATTGTATAACAAGCTGAGAAAAGGTATTTTCGAAAACTACGCATGAGGGAAACATTTTGCTAAATGGATCTGTCCACAGGCTGGAAACAGTTCATGATCATGAATTATTGAATGCATTTCACAAATGAATAAATATGGAAAGAATTACACTTTTTTATGTCACAAAAAATTAAAGTAAAAATTAGGAACATAAGACAAATATCGAGTCACTAATGCACTATTACAATTGATCACTGCTTATTTTCATACATTTAATTGTAAGCTCAAAGTGAAGATGTATTCTACAAAAACTCACAACAGTAAAAAATAAAAGAAGTAGTTGTATTTACTGGTTCTCGACAAAAGACATTTTTACTCTACTGACAGTAATTGCTGTACAGACATGTGAGTCTAGTTCCTATGTGCTAAAAGATTACAGAATGTATTTTAAAAGTCCATGGGAGCCCCAGCAAGTTGTTTCTCCCTACTTTCGGTCCAAGCCTTAGCAATGGTCCTCTTCATTTCATCATCCCCGGTCTCATACATATGCTTCATCATGTCCATGAGACCCCCTGATGGATCTTCACCGGCACCATCCATTTTGGGTAACTTGGAGTCAAGAGCTTTCTTTTCAGAGCATGTCATGTGGGTCCATTTACTACCAATATTTTTCTTGGCCAAGAAAACGGTTACATTATCTGGAAAAACATGGAAGCGCATTAGGCTGGGTATAATATAAACCACAAATATTATATGATATAGCTCAATCACGGGTTCAAGCCATAGATTTTTATTATTGATAGTTTGATGATCATACTAAGAAATACAATAAATATAAAATAATTTTAATATGGGCCAGAAAAAAATTATTTGAAACACTTTTCCTAAATACAGCCAAACCAAGACTACTTCCCCCCTCCATCTTTCCAAAGGTAATATCTTATTTAAAAGAATGTGTCAAGAGGATTTTTATGTATTATTCTGAGGAATTTTATCAGGGTCAGCCAAGAACATAACTACCAGAGGTACCATACCAACATATCAGTAGTCAATAATAAAGAAAAACATTTTAAAAAATATTTTTTTCTTTTAGTGGTTTACTTTGATTTTTTTTTAAGATAATTCACATTAGAGCTAGTCTCCAAATCAAAAAGACAGTTCCAAAATAAATAGCCCATTGGACTTCACACAAAAATTAAATTAAGGTAACTGTCAGGAATAAAAAAATTATGATAGAAGAGATGTTCTCAAAATAGATAAAGAATTTTGTGCCTATATATATATAAAAAATTAAAATAATATTAATAGATTTTTTTTTAATTGAGCGATAGTAAATTATGGAATTAACTTTTAAATATACTATTCTGAGAATTGAAAAATGACACCCAGATAAGGGAATCAAACTAAGGACCTTTGGCTTAGTACGCTAATGCTCTGAGTTATCCAGAAATCATCCCATGCCCAGGGTCATTCTTCACTCATATTTTTTAAGAGAGAGCCTATAATGGACTGTGATAGAATTCAACACTGGCTAAAGTACAACTGTTCACCAAGTGTTGACTTCCTATCAGAAAGAGAAGTTAAAGCATTAATTATTTTTAAGATATACATTGTACACTTTTGCATCCAGATGTGCTTGATAATGTCTTGCACTAAGCTTATTTGTGTTTTAACAGCCTTACAGAGATGCATCTCCTATTTCTTCTTTATCTACTCTTCATAACCTCCAAACAACTTAAGGTAAGTGACAACATTTTCTCATAAGAAAATGATATAAGGGCAGATGTAAATGAAAACCTATTGTTAGCCAGCAAATGTAAATTGTAAATTTTTTCTAATATTAATAAAAATTACTTTTGTGATAGGTATAAGTAAACTTTCAGTAAACTTTCTGAGCACATAAAAGAAGGCATAATCATTTATTTAGCTAAGTTACTACTGCCCATACCACTTCCAAAACCTGCTATTGAGAATGCAGCCTTGAAGACAACATTAGCTCCTGTGAGTAGTGTTGATACAAAGAGATATTAAAGTCAATACAATGAAACAAAATAGTCTAACCATAGGGCCTATATAAGGTCACATTAAAAGGTATAAAAGGGTAACTCAGACTAAAATACAGGGTGGGGTACAAAGTGTTGATACATTTAATAACACTATTTCTACAATATACAGGGTTCTTACACACATTTGAAACATAAATTTAAAGACTTTTCAAGGACTTTTTATGGACCAAAACTGTTATTTCTCTTACTGCCAAAAGCTAAACACGTCAATAAAAAAATTATAAACCGTACAAAAATTTTAATAACTGGGAAACATTAACTTTTCACCAAATTTAATGAATAGATAAGACTATAAAAATAGAAATCTAGCTTTGTTTTCACTTAATTTAAAAATGTTTTCTGCTGGCACATGCTTTTCATTTACGGTATTTTATATACAGGAGTCTCAGCATGAATGTTTGTATTAACAATAATTAAAATATCAGTTTTTATAGGTCCTAGAATCAGCAGAACGAGTAACAAATAGTTTAAACAAAAAAATATAGGGTCAAATAACATTTAAATGTTTTTATATTCATTTAACCTATCAGATAGCTGCTTGTTGATGTCAGCCAGTGCAGCAGTTTTTTCTCTTGCTGTTCTTCTGAAACTGTTAGACTTCGACACAAATGTTAGATTTCCTGTTGTTTCTGCTTGTCCGGCGTCTATCAGCAGATTTGGTAAGTGTGTCTACATCAGCCTGAAGCCTTTGTTTTTTTTTTCTTTGAGTTCATCTATTTCTTCTGTGAAACTTTTCCTTTTTGAATTCTTCTGTGCAGTTTCTTTCCCTCTTCGATTCACCTCCAAATAACTTTGCCACTTTTGTCATGCACCAGCAACTGAGATAACCATGTCTTTGGTGATTTCAATATTAGTAACACCACCAACTGATACAATTGGTTGACAAATTATTCGCTGTGCAATGAGTGTGCCCTGTTGCATATTTTCCACTTCTATTTGCTTGTTTACAGAAAAACCTCTCTCGACTGCTGCTTGACCATGTGATAGAATAAGTACCATTTTCATCACACATCAAAATTTGTCATATTTTGTTCTAGGCTTTGCACAAGCACATAAGTGATTCCAAACAGTTTGTCCCAGGCTTAAAATTTTGAAATTCAGAAGAAAAGCCAAACTGCAATAAATTCTTTATATGATGAAATTAATGCATCACATTCAGTTTCTAAGGCTTTTAGCCTCTACTAGTATCTTATGCACTGACACAAACTTGGTTGCACAGTTAGTATCCACATTCATATATGGAGGATCCATACAACTTAGGTTTCTCACAATTGAGTACTGTAATGGGCACTTCTGCAAGATTTTCTTTACTGTTTCAATAGGAAAATCAAGACATTCCATTCGCACTTGAAGAACATCCTTTTCTTTAAACATTTTTTTGTGGAGCAAATTCTTGACTGTTTTCTGCAGCGAATTTACTTTGGTCACTGGCAGCTGGTTTTTTCCCCCCTTACTTCAACTTTAACCAGTTTGTTACTGGTAGCTGCTTTATTTATTTCATCTTCTTTAATGAATCTCTCCATTAAGTTTCTAAGCATTTTCAACATGTCTCTTTCCAGAAATAAAAGCATTGGCGCATCAGTTTGGTACATTGTCAAAAAAAAAAAGTTCTACTTGTTTTGCAATTGACTGAAATATGAATAGCTTTATAGGAGTCAATACATCACTGGTCGCTAAGGTTAAAGGATTTGGTGTTTTGATTGGGAAGTTTTTTGTCAGTAACTAACTGCATTTACATGAGGCAACATTTCAAGAGCACATGTTACAACAATTGAATTTTCAACTCATCTTGTGGCACAACATTTTTTGGGAAAGACATTTGCTATCAGTTACTTTCATGTAATCTTCTCTACTCGCTGGTGTGTCCTTAAATAAGTAATAGAGGTTAGATAAAACTCGCTTCACATCCCAGGTTGATAATAATGAGCCATGCTTAAAAGCACCATGAATGATATGAAGCCCACAACTGCCGATATGAATTACTGTCATGTTTGTGTCTCTCTTCAATTGATCACACACCAGGTCATAAAATTTTTAATTTACATTTGGACCATCCATGGATAGTTGCAGTAGAGACTATTTCGGAAGACCAATTTAAGAACTCACTTTTCAAATGAAGTGAACATATCTTCTGCAGTAGCACGGCCCTGGGAATCTAAATGGATGTAACAAGACTGCACTTTATCTGCTTCCCAGTGGCAAATATGGTAATCCAACTGCTTCTCCTGAAGCTTTCTGTTGAGGCTTTCATCGAATAACAAAACATATGAAGCTTGTTTCTTAAGCTTATCCATGAGTTCATACTGAAAATAAGGAGCAATGCCAAAACCACATACATATGCACATTTTGTTTCTCTCAATGATTTTTTTGCAATTCCACTGTCGAAAAACTTTTTTTGAATAATAGTCTAATATCTTTGCACGATTTGTATGAATAGTGACTGCTGCATACTTTAAAAGACCAAATAATTTTGACCTTTAGAGTTTCCTGTCCAGTTAAGAAGGAGCGTACTATCTGCTGTCCTTGTGGTACTGGTTCTTAATCAGGAGCTGCAGAACTCGAAGATTGCTCTGGTTGTGTAGCATCGAGAAAATAGGGAATTCCAAAAGGTTTTTTTTACATGCAAGACTACAATGTTTTTCCCCATTCATGTGACTTGTTAAAGCAGACACCCCCATTTTGGCAATGTCAAATACTGAAGAGCATATGCTGCATCTGAATTTGTTCCTGTCTGGCACTTTTACAAGTCATTTATTAAATTTGAGGTTATGTAGCCACAAATCATTGAAAGTACAATTCCTCGGCATATTGGCCCATAAATAAACGCAAAACAAAGCAAAAGGTGAATTCCTGCCTTTACTTAATACACAGTATTAAAAGTTACAGAAAAAAAACATTCAAGAATAATGAAACAACAGTTTATTTATCCAAGGCAGATTACTTGTAGGCAGAAATTACAGTATCTCGTCCCAGAAGAGGCTAAACAGAACACTCATCAGTGTTTACATAGTAAAACCTTTCATGTGGAAATAAACACAGCGGTAACGAAGCAAAGTGAACCAGTACTTAAAGATTTCCATATACATAAAACGCATTAAGATAAAACAAACTACACAACTAACATCTAAACATAAACTTTTACGGGATAATGTTTACAGTCACCAAAATGGCGTAACTATAGATAATATAGTTATAGAATGGCAACTCCCTGTAGTATGGCTAGAATAGGAATTTGAGCGCTAAGGTGGATGAAAGATTAACTAATAGCTATCAATGGGCATTTTTAGTGCAAAACTGTAATCATAGGTACTTAAAGTGTTAATAGGTAGTCGGAGTCTTCAAAGGAATATTACAAATGAAGATTTTTAAGCAACCTATTAAAAATATGGCAAATGCACAGGAATTAAGATATATATATAGCAAATTAGAGAAAACATTGTATTTCATCGACAGTAGCGCTAATGCGTTTGCCAGAGAAGTTAACAATGCTTTCCCTTGCCCCTATAAAGATCTTAACCCATAGGTTGATGTGATAAGATAACAAATAAAACAAAATGTGCCGAGTTAATGGATATTAGCTCACACAATCATGTGACTTTTTCATCTCTCAAGAGATCGTCTATGTTTCATGAACTACCCTACTGATTGGTCTCCCCTTGACCTAAATGTCTATGTGAGTGTGTTTCGAGGTCATCGCCTATAAACTTAATTTCGTTCAAATGCAGTAATCAACCATATCAAGAAATTGTAATGTTGGGGCTTCAGTCATTTCGTATTGCCTCTTTCTCTATGCTCTCACTACGCATGCGCTTACCCCCCCTCTTTGATGACCGCTCTAACCCTCGCTGTTGCTGTAAGACATGATTGGCTGACACCTGTTCTCCCTTTCTTTTTTTCTTTTCAGTCTTGAAGTTGATTTAATATACCACTCAAGCAGAATAAGATATAGAACTTGTAATAATTTACGACTGATTGGGTCTCTGACTGTACCTTCTCTACTGTAGCAGTTAATCTGAGTAGGCCCTGGCAGGAATGGAGTTCGGTGGATTCAACGCAGGGGCTGCCCATAGGTAGCATCCCGCCTCACGTGGATCACCAACACCACCATAGTCTATCGCTATGCACTATAAGTGCACCGCCTGCTCTACCACTGGGGCTACAATAACACTGTGCTGTCACAGCTAATTTCTACGTTTCGTTTGAGTTGGGTTCCACACAGACTGTTTGCTAGCCGGACTGGCTAATTCCAATCTACGTACGGTTTGTACTGTTGCTCGCAGAGTTGTGTTTCTTTTGCTATGTGATTCTAAAAGTATAGTGACGAGTAATGAGAAGGTTATTAAGCATCGGCTCAACTTATTTGGGAGTCGTGAAGAGCTTGTTTCTTTCTAAGTCAATCCCCTGGTAAATTGATGTATATAAGTATTGAACTAATTAGGATGATATTACAAGAGTTGTCACAAGAGTCAACTAGGGCTTGATAGTTAAATGGGCAGATATAGTTTGCCGATATGTACTAATTGTGTTGTTAATTGTGCTAAGCGGCTTATCAGAACGAGTTTGAGTTATGTTAGAATTATGTTTATATACAGCCATCACTATGGCTATGTGGCTAATTAATGTTAGATTGGTTGCTGGGCAATGTTGTTTGAGTAGCCAAGAAGGGAGCGTCTTGAGTCACTAGTGGGGAGTGCTAAATGTGTTTTGATAACCTAATTAGGTCTCTTGACCCTGGTTAGGTATCTTGTATTGTGTAATTTTGGGATCATGTATTTTACTACTTATTATTGGCTCTGCTCTTGGGAAGCCTTTATATTGTTATTGCTAGTTTATTGGCAGCCGTGTAGATGACCTCCTTATGTGGTACACTTGTTGTACTTGGACTAGTTGAGTATACCTTGTAGAAAAGTTTTGTTTGTGAGTGTATCCACTATAGATCTAGGCTGTAGCTATTTTGCCTTAACTGGGGCTAATTATCCCCGTTTAAGAGGGACTAGGTTAACGCCTTCTCATTATGACTATGATGTTAACTCACTATTAGTTGCCATAGAGCATTTAATTGCTTAGTTGCTAGATGCCTAAGTAGCTAGGCTTCTTAAGAACCTGAGTGAGTACAAGCTGATGGGTTGATGGTCATGTTCTTTGGGGTACAAACAAACCGAGCGAGTGCTTTCTTGAGGTCAGTTCAAGGAATTTCTTAAAATGTTTATAATTATTGACCCGCCACTGTTCACTTTGTTGCAGTGGGCGAGTTGTAGGGATTGTCTTTTTGGGAGCCTTTATGATCCTGGATATTGATCTTGAACAGTAATTTGCTTTAGTTAACCATTATTGGCTCATTTGCCTGTACTTACAATGCTCATTATACTGGACATTTTGTTTTCAGTTTAATATGTATTTCTTTATCTACTGTTGTGATACTACACGCTACAATCACATTATATTTATTACAAAAGACAACAGAAACCAAATGAACTATGCTTAATGTCACATACTGTACTCTGTTAATGTCTCATTACTAAAACTCTGTATTATTTGTATTTCTTTCTTTATGTGTGTGTTACCTTCTCTAAACCTTTAGNGGGGGGGTACAAAAAAGAAGCGGGAAGAGTAGTGGAGAGTAAAGTAAACAGAAGAAAACAGCTAACGATTGATCAAAGAGGATGCGCTAGATATTTCACACCCAAGTGCATCTTAAATCACGGTCTTTACAGCCATTCTTCACAACCATTCCAAAAATAAATATTAAAACCTGGAAATTCCATGACTTTTCCAGGCCTTGAACAGACACACATTAATTTCCAGGAGTTTCAAGGACTGTACAAACCCTGTTAATGACATTATTTTTAAAAAATGATGGTTCAAGAGTATGTAGAGAATTTTCAATCTTTGTTATTAAAAATTAAATTTGAAGCGTTTCATGGTTAAATTACTAACCCATTCCCTGGCGCGGGTGTTGAATGTCTTTTTTGCCCAAACATTGCCTGGTGAGAGTGTGAATCAACATTTCATTGTAATAAGTTATTATATATAATGCCATCTATCAATGAACCACTGCTTTTAACCAGTCTAAATACTTCATATTGAAGCTAATAGATGGGGCTATTGGTTCAATACCATACTGTGACCATGACTAAAGCAATTAATGATAAAATATGCTATACACACCCCAAAGTATGGGTTAAAGATAGTGTAATCAAATGTGTCAACACCTTCTGCCCCAGCTTGTTAATCTTACAGAAATTATCCATGAAAAGATTGTAAATTGGCTGTGTGTGCAATTTGTGTAAAAATATTTGTTATTGAATACTTATATTGATTACTAGATAGCTGTTGCCCGCGGCTTTGCTCGCGTGGAAGTTGATTATATACAAATACGAAAATATACATATGTATTTACAGATTAATTTAAAATATTACGTTACGTTGATGACCATAACTTGACCTCAGATCAAAAATAATGCAAGTCCGATACAAACTTTCACCCCCTTTTTCATCCCTTATTAAATAAAATTTCCAAAATTCCTGAAACACGTATTTATTTGTTTTACGTCAATAACCAAAATACAAAATTTTGTTTATGTAACTTTCAAAATGACGGACTTTAATACATATTATCATCCCCTATTTTGACCCCTTTGGGGTGGAATTTTCTAAAATCCTTTCTTAGTGGGTGCCTACATAACAAAATGAATACACAGTCCGAATTTCATGCTTGTAGCCTTGATAGTTTGCGCTCGGCGATGATGAATCAGTCAGTCAATCAGTCAGTCAGTCAGTCAGGACATGTTATTTTATAAGTATAGATGAGATTGTGCCTTGGAAGATCTGCCATATTTATGATATATTTTTAAGATATGGTGTAGATTAGCAACTAGTGACAATTTGTTTATGTTGGTACCCGGTTGCGATGCACGGCCTTTGAAGATGTGTTTCATAACTCAAGATCCATGTGAAAATGAGGTTTGTGAAATCATCAATCAGTATGTAATAAAAAATAAGTGTTAACTAAGATTGAAGCTTCTATCTCTACTCCCAAAATAGGTTGTCACAGAGTTTACCAAATTAATATTACACTATACTTGGTAGCTAGATGTAAAAACACACCTGTCTTCACTTTCCAATAACTTTGATCTTTATTGATCTCCTCTAGTAAATTTGTGATCGGTAGTGTGTAGTTTTTATTATCCAGGCCATTCACATGTAGCACCACTGACCTAAAATAAATTAAACAAATATTAACATGTAAGAGAATCTAAAATGTATCTAATAATGTAATCTATGGGTATAATTTAATGTTTTAGAATATCCAGTATAAATTCATCAAACTTAAACCAAATAGAAACATCCAAATTTTAAAGAGTATCAAATTTTGAGGGAAAGTAAATGAAACTTGGTATAGTAAAAAATATGAGTGGTCAAATTAATGCTTAAAATACTTTGTGTAGTTGGTATTGTTAGCCTGTTTACAGTGGGTATGATGTGATTATAATCTCTCAGTATTTATTTTGTTGACTATACACAAATTGGCGATAAATATAATTAAGATTAGCAATTAAATTAAAATAATGAACTTTTTGGTAAGTGCTAAATTTGTTTTAATATCTAGTTATATGTAGTAGTAATAAGAATATAACTTGCTGTTTAATTTTACTGTGCTAAAAAACACACAATTATTTTTCAATTATAAAAACAAACACATAAAAGAATTAACTGTGGTTCCTTAAGGCCAAAGAGTGTTTGTATGACTAAATAAATTTCCTTATATATAAAGAGACTTCAATAAATATAACATTGGTTTATTTTTTTTAATATACCAAAATATATTTTTATAAAAGGAATAGTACAAAGTAAATCTTTGCAATAATAATTTAGATCATTGATTTATAGATGAGTTATGTAGTTTGAAAATTAATGAGAAGTATTTAATTACATTGCTGATATATCAAAATAAGTTTAATAAGTTGTATGTTCAATAAAGCATTGAAACTAAAATAAGCATAGCATCACAAATGGAAGTAAATATTTTATAGTGGTGGCTAAATTATTATTATTATTTTTATTATTATTATTATTATTAGCACCACTTCTTACTACCCATTCAGGTTATACGCACTTACGCTAATGTGTAATGGTATGGTGATTGCGAGATTAAATGGAGGACCTACAGTTTAGTGTGGAATCCGAACCACAGTGGAGGCCTGGCATTCCCCACATTCACAAGATGTCTTGTCAGAGGTGAAGGAAGGGTTTGGTAATCAAATAAATTTGTGCCGGGACCGAGGATTGAACCCCGGACTCCAGCACAGAAGTCCGACACCTTACCCTAGACTGCCAGCTCACCCGTGGTGGCTAAACACTAATGATGTTACCGTTCTTTCTAGCAAGAGTCGATGTAGAGTCTGTTCACGATAGGTTTTTACCTGGATGACAGTTCGAAAATCATATGTTTAGGTTTTGGGTTGCCAACACTTGAAAAAGATCACAGTTTTGTTATAAATGTTAAGATCTTTAATTACCTGTTATATATTACATTTAAAATAATCGTAAACTTAAGTTTTCTCATACTATTTCATTTTTTTAAATAATTTCTTTTTATCCAACTTGAAACAATATTTTAAACATAATTAAAATGACTTATTTTTCGTTTTAGAACATTACTGATTTTGTATAGTATAGTGCACACATCAATATCTTTTAATACATGCATAGTATTTCCTTGGAAAAGATAAAATTGTTGTCATTTTTTTACATACAATAAATGATTTTATGATTATTTTATCGTATTTAGAAATATTTAACTGAATAAAATATTTTCATCAACTACGTGTCTGCATCATTGTAAAAAACTTGTTTACCGTTATGTTCAATCATATGGTTTAGATTCGTCAGCCTCCATTTTGAAGCTATGTTCGTTAGAAGTTTTTGTGAAAGTGGTGTTAATATATTTTTAAAGGGGAATAAAACTATAAATAAACTGTGTGTCCAACCTCAAATAAATATATAAATAATATTGGCCTAAATTACTGTGGTTAACTATCACAATAATATATTATCAACTGTTTTCATTACAGTCATCCAAGGTGATAGATGTCAGCTGTTGGCGTAGTGATATATTAAAGATTACTTCTAGTAACATTTCGAGCTGTCATCCAGGTAAACTTAGCTCGTGAATGCCTTATACACATTTTCTTGCATTGAGCATATATGCATTATTTAGTAAATCCAAATCTTGATTTAAACTTTTTTTTAACTTGTTTGATTAAAATATATTTTATTACTGCCATTATAGTCAAGCTACCGTTTAAGTCCTCAGGTTTACAAAGTCAACCACAAAAAAAAGCTGTTCCATAAATAAGGGTGCCCCAGATACAGTACAATTGTATGAGTGCTGAAGGCTGAGGTGAAGACAGTAATCCTGTCAAGAGAAGAGGCATATCAATTGCCATCAACATTGGTGCAACAGGTACCAGAGGTATTATGCAGAGCAGTGATACATGTACAAAATGCCAATGAATTGTCGACAAAGTAGATGAACACACAGTCAGTGATTCCAAACGTATCAGTGCTAAATTAGTTGAAATATTTCTAGCACACAGCATTAAGCATTAAAGAGGTGAGGTAATGTATGAAGCATATTTATGAGATATTAAACTGCTTCTATCCTAAAATCAAGGGAGACTCACCAATGAAGAGCTATATTTTTGCATTACTAAGCCTTCTGAGTGAAATTATGTTAACCACCTTTATTGGACTGTTACTATTACAGCCTTCAGGACAAATATCAGCCAAAAGCTACATCTGTGTTGTAAAAATAGTGGTTAGGTGGTTGTGGAGTGCTAGGAGACAGTATCTCTTAGACATATATTTTAGAAAGACCTTCAAGTGTGTGGAGCAGGTGTTGCTGCTGATAGTGTCAAAGTTTATATGAGCCATAGATGGAATATTGTAAATGTTGAAGGACTAAACAAGGTTACCCACTCATGCTGAAGCTATTCAAGGTGACAATGCAAGCAGCAGGGATAGCATTCATACTGCAGTTAATGGAAGTCTAGAACCAATGATAGAGATAAGATAAATATCACAAATGATACAGGGGCTTATCTTAAAGAGTGTGTTTGTTTGTAAATAAGATTGAATGTTAAATACTTGAGTTATGAGTATGATAAATACTGAAAGTCACAAGCTTGTGATGAGAAAGACACTAGAAGAGGGTGAGGGTTTTTGTGTTGGGGCTTAAACCCATTTGAAGATTAGCAAGACATTTGTACATAGTAGCAATGGTGTCTTCTCAGCTGTAAGAAGGGGCATTTCTGGAAATTACAAGGGCTAAGGAAATATTGATACTGGGTGGGCTAGTGAAAAACACAGGACACATGGAGTGTGAGCCGGTGGGTGGAGCAGTCAACTTGATTTAGTTCCAAAGAAAGCAGATGGCCTGCTAGACATTTGGGAAGAAGGTTTAAAGATGGCCAGCCAGAAAAAAAAATTGCAAACACGTCAAGATTTTAGTGGTGCTCAATGTTAGAGGCAAAATTCAAGTGTTCTAGAACTCAGTAGGAAGAGTGGGGTGAGGATAACAATGATGATTAGTTACAAATGACCATCTTGGTGGTATGACTGGAATATCTATGTGCAAACAGCATGAGAAAATGTTCTGGTGATAATGGATATATAGTTATAGACCTATAGTAGTTAAAGCTATAGAATTGTAAATTATGTCAAATTAACTTAATATGCCATCATGATCTAGCTGTAAAAAAGAGGACATACTTAAAGACTGATTCAGGGGTTGTATGAAGAGAGAATCACTCCCTACCTGTTACACTCTCCTTGGGATTAGACTAGCAGTAAAGGTGGCATACTCTTCAGAAAGGCCCAAGAGAGCTAATTTTACTATGGATTTGAAAGTCCTCAACCAGCTAGTTGTTTTATGATCGCGACAAACATAAAACTAAATGTCAGGCAGATCTTAGGTAGTATTATTTAGCACCGCGTCTTACTACTCGTTCGGGTTAAACGCTTTACGTACTAATTATGCTAATGGATTAGGAATTGGGAAGGTTGAATTAGAGGAAGTGAACCCACATTTGCATGGAGGGAGAGTGAAAAACCATTTAGGAAAAAACCACCCCCAGTTCACCCGACCGAAATTCGAACCTCGATCTCCCCGTCCTCAGCAGTCGAGCTCAACACGACAAGCGCGTTAGCCAACTACGCCACAGAGGCGGGTCTTAGGTAGTAAAATGTTACCATCAGTTAACACGATTCAATCACCATCAATGTAAAAGTTGAAATTCTTTGTGTTTAATTGAATAAATTAAAATTGTTTATGACAGCCACCATTGGCTTGGACAGTTTACAAAGGGTAGGTCTTAAAGTGTGTTAATAATTATCAAAATATCTTTAGTTGAGTTGTATGGATGTACAAATTTTCAAACATTTGTGATTGTTTTACATAATATCTATGCCACTAACTTAATATACCACTCAGGACTTAAATGTACAAATTTACCTTTATAAAACATGAATATTAGTGAACCGGTAGATGTGCTATCTTTTGTAAATTTGCTATAAAAATTATTACTTAACCAAATTAACATAAATCTAAGAGATATAAATAATACAAATAGCATGAGGTTCATAGACTAAGACTGTGTATTTAAAAGTTCAAAACTACATGTATTATGGCTACGAAAATAAGGTTTCCAAAATAAATGCATTTTAAAATATGTTAGTGTTAGCAAGCAATTTGTAAATAGAGAGCTTACCTGTTTGTATAATCACACAGGACATTTCCTGGGTCAAGAGTGTGAACATTTTTGAGTGTAACATAGATTTTGACAAACTTGTCCGATTGATCCCATGCTTAAAAAAACCAACACAAAACATATGATTAAGGAATTCTTATGTGACCAAAAAGAGAATACAATTTTAAAACTCTGTGTGTGTGTGTATACTTTTTTAAGTCTTTAGTTAGTGTATTATTATTATTATTATTATTATTATTATTAGCACCGCGTCTTTCTACCCGTTCGGGTTATACGCAATTACGCTAATGTGTAATGGTAGGGTGATTGTGAGATGAAATGGAGGACCTACAGTTTAACGTGGAATCCGAACCACAGTAGTTAGTGTAAAAAGAGTGTGTATGACGGGTGTTACAAATTGTGATGGAAGTCATGAGTTTGAAATAAAACTACATTCTAAGCATTAACACAATAAAATGTATTATTTATACATGACACATTATTGTATTAATACAATATAACATTGTTATACATATACCAGTTATTTTGAGTGAAATTTAGTATGTTTTTAATAAGTCTTACTACTTTCTAAACATGTTGGTTATGGTTTTAAAATATATTTTAAAAACTATTTCCACGATTTCAGTGGTTTAACTCTTACATTAGAGTTTAAATATGAAGTCACTAAAACATATGTAGAACCATGTCCTCCTTCAAAGTAAATATACATGTTTAGTAGATTAGAGAGAAACATTACACAAGACTATATTTTAGTATTGTTCCCTGCAGCCAAGAGTATTTCTTATTGTTTAGTAATCTGTTTTTAGCTATCCTTTAAATCAAGGAGTAAAATTTCCGGTCACCAGGTTGCCATTGGCAACCAAACATTTGAGTCTGGCGACCAAAATTGTTTTTTTTAATGTGTTTCAAACACGCCCAAACTATTTAGGCTAAGATTCCCGTGTCTCAAACCAGCGCACATGTTAAGTGCCTTGGAAAGTGTGCTTTCAATCTGCATTTCCCCTCCCATGCTGTCTACTCAACTTGACCAAAGAAATTCCCAACTTTTTCCTTGATGTCCCCTGATCATTTCCTGAAATTAACGACTGACTAAAAGGTAAGTCATATCCTTATAACTCCCCCCTCCCCTCTCATTTTTTTATTAATCTTTTTTACGAATAATAACAATAAGTAAAATTTAGATGAACTATTTTTGAAATTTGTATTAACATTGTTTACTAGGAATTATAAAATATATTATATAGCTACAAACAAAACAACTACAGTTTGAATAACATTATTATTTACTGATTTAATGATCATTATATTTCATAGTTTGAGTAAAACCACATTTTCCCGGATTGTTGTAATTTACCAAATTCCCGACTTGTTCCCGTTTTCTCCCGATCACTTCAAATTTCTGGCTAATTCCTGTTTTCCCTGATTTTCCCGAATGGAGGACACCCTTCCCTCTATTGAAGGAAAAAATCTGCCGAGTCTCACCCTCCTCCCTCTTTCATTCCTTGGACATTTTGGATCGGCCTCCCAAAGAAAAAATTCTTCAATTTGAGAAAGAAAAAATAAAGAAGCTCTTCATAGTTTAATCCAAGCCTGTTTAGTGAGAAAGTGGATCTTCTGTTAGCAGAGTGAGCAGACTACAAACTTTTGTTTTTGTTTGAATCAGAGGCTGGAGAAGATTCATAGTGAAACGTGTTCAGCAAGAAATCACAATGTGCTCCAGATCCTCACATTTTGTGCTGATCAACCAGTGAGCACAGCTTCATGTGAGCGGGGCTTCAGCTGCCATAACATAATCAAGACGGCTTACAGGAACTATCTCAAGACAAACACGGGATGATTTGTTCAGAATTCTTATAAATGGACCCTCCCTGTCAGAGTTTGACCAAACAGCTGTGAATGACACGTGGTACTTCAGTGCAGAAAGGCAGCACTACACAAAAACCTAAAATGCTAATGTACTACTCTTTTAAAATGGTTCATATTTTTCATAATCATGAATTTAAAATAGTGGCAACCAAAGATTTTAGTCTGGCTTGTGTCTTCACACTTGAAATTTCATGCCCTGCTTTAACTAGCATCTGAGATTGATAAATCTTGACTTTTACACAGCCTTTAAATCATAGATCTACAGATTGGCCTACTTATTGTAAAAACCAACTGTCTATATTATTAGTAGTTTTAATACACTTTACACAAAACACCTGCTTTTAATAATCTAAAAGGATGAAACAAAAAAATAACAATGGTGTGGATTTGTAAGCATGCCAACTTTATCCATATCCCAGATCTTGCTATGCAATTTGATCTGGCTAAATCAACGTTACTCAAAAATAAAGAGGTGATCAAGGGAGATGTTGCAAAAGGAGTGAAAGTTCTTGTTAAACAAATATTTTATACATTTTCATTGTTTTTGTATATGATTATATACTTAAAGTACTGTTATAAAGGTTTAAATAAGCAGTAAGGGAACGGTGTTTTAGGTATTTATGTATTTGTGGACATATTAATATATCTGGGAAAGGTATTATTTTACAGCCAAAATACCAGAGTAGGATTGTTGTTTTTCAAAGCAGAGTTTTAAAAGCAGAATTTAATGTCAAGTTATATTAGGCATATATTTGCAAACTCAGACAAGTCCACCTTTTTGCAAAAATGAGGTTTTTAAACTTTTGGTTTAGTCTCACAACTATCTTTCTGATTCTAAAACAATCGCAGAGCAAATTTTTAGATATAAGGCTTTCACTGTTCTAATAACAAGGTGGCTATTTTCATAAGCAAACAATTATACAACCCAGAAAAACCATGACCCCCCCAATGGTCACTACATGTTATGGTTATGTGAGTATTTAGAATGGTAGTTTGTCCCAATGGTCATTATATGTTATGGTCGTGTGAGTAATTAAAATGGCTGTTTGTCTACAATGATTTTACTGTTTGTCTAAATTTTTAATGCATTAAAACACTAAATTATTTTAGGAATATTATGTAATGGAGAATGCTTTAGTTAATAATAATCAGCTTGAATAATATTTTATTTTCCTCCTCTACCTTCATGTTAGTGTTTGTAGAATTTAGTTTGTTTTATCAATGTGGTCGAATCTCAATTGTTACTTTCAAAATCAGGCAATTTCAAAGATCATTTTCAAAACTAGACAAGTCAAAAAATAAAACCTTAGTTACATAAATGTATTGTTTATAATGACTGCTATAACCATATTTAAAAAATTCCAACAACTATTAAAACCGACACAAACAATTTAAAACTGAGTTTTTTAAGCCCCTTATTTATCTTCGCTCATAAAATTTTATTTAATGGACTTGTCCTTATTTGTAATTTCATATGTCTTAGTGATTACCCATTTGGTAGGCTATGTACTCGTAACAAACTACCCAATCCAAGTATATTAAATTAGGGGGAATATTAGTATTCACCTAAAAGAAGCCTATAGTTTTGAAAATGACAGCACACATGGTTAGGATTCAAACCCCTACATATTTACCACAAGTAACTTAAATTGCATTTGTATTATGTTAAGAACTTACTCTAGACAGTAAATAGAAAATTATTGATCATGGTTGAAAATTTTCTCTGCTTCATTTTAAGATGAAAAAAATATGTATGCATTGAGTATTATTTTACATTTATAATTTTAAACCATCACTGATTGTAAGGACAATGATGAATATAACATTAAAAGAAATGGAACACATTAGTATTTAAATTATCAAATGAAGGCTTACCATAGTTGTTGAGCTTTACTTCATAGCATGATGGCTTATTAGAAGCTGAGAGCTTAATATTACAGAAGGCGTTATGTTGACTAGCTTGTTTCAAACTCGCTATCTCTGTTTGCAAACTTTTAATCTGGCTTATGAGATACTCCTTAACCCTTTGTCTTTGTGCTGCAACCAGAAACTTGTTGAGTTCTTCAACATCTAGTTGGAGCTGTAAATATTCAAAATGATTATATAGGATTATAAATTCAAGCTAAATTTGGTATTATATTATAGTGTAGCTATGGTTGTGGGGGAGGGGGGGAACTTTTGGTCTACTGCAACAAAAAGAAAAGTGTTTATTCTGCCGGGGTAGTAGCCTACAAGACATCAGACACAATTTTATATTATTTACTAATAAAATAAATAAAATGTAAATGAATAACAAAAAACTTAAATTATCTTATCACTCAAATTCTTATAAATAAAACAATAAAACTCTATTTTTATTTCTTAAATATATGTAGGGGTCTATATAATAACTCAACATGTGATGAAAACAATTCTAAAATATTCAAACATGAATTCAGCGTAGACCATGTTCGGACTTTCACACAATGGAAGGAGTTGAAAATTAGAATTCGACACGGATTAACAATTAATAAAAAGGAACAAGAAGAAGTCAACAAAAGTGAAGAAGTGGAGGGAAATACTTTCAAGATTGTTGTGTATGATTAGATTCCAAGCTTAACAGAATTTAGCCTTGCGGGATCATCAAGAAGAAGTCAAAAAGAAGTGAAGAAGTGGAGGGAGATACTTTCAAGATTGTTGTGTATGATTAGATGCCAAGCTAAACAGAATTTAGCCTTAAAGGGTCATCGAGAAGGAATTTATTATAAGACTAATGCTGAATCTGATTCAACAGGAAACCGAGGATCTTTTTTAGAATTAGTTCAATTGTTGGTGAAATACGATCAGTGCTACGTGAACATGTTCTAAGAATCAAGCTGGGAAAAAGTTTGCCAATTTCTATTTGTCGCCTACTATTCAGAATGAGTTTATAGAAATTTTGGAAGGAAAAGTAAGAAGCAAAGTTAATGAGCAACTATAAGAAGCCAAATACTTTTCTGTGATATTCAACAGCACTTCTGATATCTCTCCTAAGGATCAAACAAGCCAAGTTTTGCGCTAGGTTATGATCGATGAAAATAAAGTTTAGGTAGTAGAATAATTTGTTGATTTCATTTAAACAAAAGGTAAAACTGCCAAGAATAGTTCAACTATGCTTTTGCAAAAAATTAGAACACAACAGAATTGGTATTCAAAATTGTAAAGGACAAGCATAAATGATGCCGATTTGATGGTTGTTCAACATAATGGCATTCAGAGATGTATAAAGGAACTTAATAGAAAAGCAGAATCTGTCAAGTACAAATCACACCCTGAATTTGGCAGGTATTTACACATCCTCCAGGGTTCCTACAGTATTTGTAAAAATATTCTCCCTGACTTTTCCCTGACTTTCCCTGACTATTTTCCCAAGTTCCCTGACCAATTTCTCATAAAATTTCCATTATAACTTTACGGTACTATACACGTGAAAATATTAATTTAAATAAATTTATTTCGGCCTCCTCCCCCCTTACAGCCGACCTTGCCTCACCTCTCATGGAAGAATAAGAAAGCAGACATCTTGCCAATCAGTTGAGGGAAAATGATGGAAAAATAATCCCTATCAAAAATTTGTAACAAACTTGATTCCCTTTGGTATCATGTGCAGAAATACGTATTAAATAACAGGCCACTAAGAACATACTAAAGAGTTTGGTATCATTACAGTTTTATTTTACCTAAACTGTACATTTCCTGAACTGAATAGCTTACAACAGGAACTCTGTCTGCTTTCATATTATTCATGTCTCAAGTCAATTTTATTTTTATTAAAATTATCACTATAGTCATACAATAAGAAACTATGTTATATTTAATAAAGTGAAGCTTGCTTCTTCTTCAGTTCTTGCAACTCCACGTCTATTGCTTCTCGTTTCTCTTCAGTTGCCATCATTAATTTTTTTCTTTCTCCTTCTAAATCTTTAACTTGTATATCTAATTTCCTCTTTTCTGCCTTCTTCTTGTCTTTTTCACTTTTTTCTTGCTTCTTCATCTCTAAGTATTCATGATAGCGTTTCCGAGCACCTCTCACGTAATCCAACATCTTTTTGCTAATGTGTATATTTTTAATCCCTCCTGCTTCTTGTATCTCATCATGAATGTGACGCTGTGCAATGACTGTCTTTTCATGCATGTTTTCAACCAGTAAAGATTTATTGACTGAAAAACCACCTTCAACAGTTGCATTCCCATGCGACAAGACAAGGCAAATCTTTATTACTTCCCAAAGATGTTTGTAGTTTGCTTCTCCTATTAGAAAGCTACCATAAATAGTGTCAAGTCCTACTTCATCACTAAACTGATCACAAGGACGAAATATTTCTTGAAGCTCAGATTTTTTGAGGTTGCAAAAATGCAAGTATTCTTTCTTGGCATTTTCAGCCAGAACATCATTTATGATGTTGGCATGGTTGAGTTCCTCCAAAAGAAAAGAAAATCTCTTCTGGGCCAGTTGAGGTGAATGTTGAATAACACAAGGATCCAATGAAGACAAACCTCTCACAGCTTTCTGTTTTAAGGGACTTTTTTCTTGTAGTTTTGCAATCATGGTGGTTAACATACTGCGGCACTCATGTATAAATTCTAATTTTTGTCTTTCTGTTACTGTGATCGCAGTTTCTCCTAACAAACGTTTTGTTGCAAATCCTATATCAATATTTTTGCTAAGGATCAAATTTTCTGATTTTTTTGTGTCAATAGACAGTAACTTTGGACCCGTGCACTTCATAAGATCAGGTTTCACACAACGATTCATAAGGTATCTTAGAAGTTTCTCTACAGCTTCAAAAAGATATGGAGTCATTGGTTTTGATGTCTGGAACCGTTGCAGGAAAGGCTGACATTCATCTGCAATTGTCTTGCAGAACGCTAGTTTACACTTTAGGAATGGATCACAGGCTGCTCTTTTCAGTGTCTCTACAGGTTTTGTTTTAGGAAGTTTTGCTTCTTTGAGAAACTTAATAACATGGTCCCAAATTTGTAATGCCCTTTGAAAGCACTTCGCATTCTCTAACCAACGCACACCACAGAACTTCAATGGAAAAGTTGTACACCCTGTCAACTGGGTGAACAATGCTCGACGAGCTGGAGAGTCAGTGAACAGGTAGTACATGTGACGTAATAAGCTACTTATATCCCAATCAACAGACTCTACTCCTGTTCTCAAGGAACCATGAACAACATGAAGCCCACATGTTCCCAGATTTAGCAAACTACATACTTCATTGTCTGTTACAGATTTGAGGTGTTCCTGAAGAAGTGTTATAAACTTTAAATTGACATTTGGGCCATCCATTGACACTTGTATCAACTTAGAGAGTGGAAGAGGAGAAATACCATCCAGAAAATGCTTCAGTAATTCTTCAGCAGTGCTCCTATCGAAAAACACACTGTTTAAGTAACGACTGATGACTTTATGATTTTCCTTGTCCCAGAATCTAATTACAATGTCCATCTGTCCTCTTTGAATAACTTTATTCAATGCCTCATCAAAACAAATTACAAAGTTGTTACATGATTTTAGGCGGTCCAGTAAATTATTATGAAAGAATGGAGCCAAGCCATGCACAATGAAGTATGCAGCCTTGTCTCCACCAAGGGTAAAGGCATTGGCAATGGAACACTCGGGAAACATCAATTGAAAAATTGTACTTAAATTATTGCACGAATTGAAAGACATTTTTTTGTCAACAACTTGCATAGCCCAAATGACTTCCGCCTTAGTTATATCATCTTTTATAACAAAAGTGTTATGGTTTCTTTGAGGCACTACACTAATTTCACTTTTAGCAACAGCTTCCTTCTGCGACGTTACGATTTTCGATGAAACAGAAAAACTCTTCGAGCAACCAGCAGAATCATCACTAGGTAGAATGTCTTTGTGTGCCAGAGATTCTCTTGAAACTGGGGAGCTCGATGAACCTGAATCACTTGACTTTTTTGAAAAAAAAGTCAACAGAGAGCGTTGATTTGTCAAAGTTTCAAGAGTTTTGATATGAGTTGGTCCTTTTGCATGGGAAGCTAATGCTTGCTTTCCCATATTACTTAAGTTTATAATTTTTTTGCACACTTTACAAAATGCCTGCAGCTTATTACTTTCAACACCACTTATCCAGTATGAGAATTCAGGAAAATGGTCTGGGCTTAGCCAGAGCTGGTTAAAAACGGTTTTTTTGTTAGACATTGCTGGTGTAGTCTAATCAGTCCTGGTGCACTGTATCAAACTATAACGATGACAAACCTTGAACAAGAACAAAAACAAGTGATCACTAAAGTTAAAAGAATTGTCATGTGCAGGCTAGGAGACCTCTGCGTTCACATTCTGAAATAAAATGCTACCAAAACTTGTGTTAGGGCAAGTTTGAGCATGGTAAGTGCCCCTCAGCTTTCTTCATTGGGGCAGTGGCTTATGACGCAGTAAATAGAAAAAATATTTTCTTTGTTTTTTCTAAGTGTGACATGAAGACATGAATTGTCATTTCCCTGACTTTCCCTGACCTTTTTAAAGCTTCCCTGACTTTCCCTGACTATTATTTTTTTCCCTGACTTTCCCTGACTTTCCAGAGCGTAGGAACCCTGTCCTCTGTAGTTGCGAATTCTGTTACTTTTTTTTTTTAACAGTGAAGAGTTTGTTTACGTTTTTTATTCTTTGGCCCATTGCTGGGATATTCTGACTTCAGTAACTGGTCAAAGTGTCAATCATGTAGTAGAAACTTAATGGAGTGCAAGGGGAGAAGCTATGAGTGTTATATATATTTATTCTCAAGAATCTGAAGTGCTTAAGAACAGTTCCTTGTGATAAAGAAATGACTAGAGCAGATACTGGCATGCTGCTTTATGTGTTACAATTGTTTCCCTTTCTGTGCTTTGTTGGCCTGTGGATTCCATCCTTCTAGGAATTAACACCACACAGGCCTACCTCCAAACAAAAGGAGTGACCATATAACAATGTTATACAAAACTCGAGGCTTTGAAAGGAATTTTAACTGAAAATAAGGACAAACTAGTTAACGATTCAATAGCCTATGCAAAGAGGAAACAATGCAAACATTATTGACAACAAGCAACATGGGCCAAGCAGGTTATTCAATGAATTCTGGGACTAACCATTTGTAAAAGAACTATAAAATTTGTAGGAAACATGCAAGTGAAATTCTTAAAACCACTGCAGTTTTGATCTTCAGGATTTGCATAGTATGAACCATTTTGAAGCAATGTACGAATCCACCACCAATTTCTTCTTCTCTCTTCTTAAACAGCCCATAACAACTATGTACAAAGCAAAAGTCATAGCAGCAGCATCCTTGTTAGACATCAAGTGCATTCAACTTACCTTTGGACAAGAAACAATGTTCCATCATTGAAGGTCAAACACGCCAAAATGTTTGTTTTTCTGTTTGCAAAAAAATGTTTCAAAATGTTTGCAACCTGTTTCCCCATGTTTGTGAGCAATGGTAAACATTGTCTGCAAACAATGTTTTTAAGTGTGTAGGGGCCTACTAGGCTTTATGTAATTAATAATGCTGCAGGGTTAAGGTTTTATTTTAAATATATTTTCTAAAAAGACAGCGTAAACGTTCTCTACCCAGCTTTGCAATCTCCAATGAGAAATTAAAAGAAACAAAAACTCTCTTGCATTTGAGGCTAAATGAGTACTCTTAAAAAGATGCTTATGCGAGATTAGGTATACTTAAGCTGGAAACCCTGCTGTGTATGTTGTTTAACTGTGCCACATTTAAGAAAGGTTTGGTGATAGCCTTAAGGTTCATTGGCTTTATTTTTGTGCAGTGAATTTTATTATCCATTTGGACTATCTGAATATTTACATTAGGGTAGAAAAGAATAAAATAAGGTAGAATTTAAAGAAAATCTACTTACTTTTTTTTAGTATTGTGTCTTACTATTTGTTTGGATTGTACACATATGTGCTAATTATGCTAGTAAGGATTAAGAAGGTTGAGTTTAGATGAAGTGTACTCACATTTGTGTGGAGAGAAAGTGGTAAACCATTTAGGAAAAAAATCCTCAATACCTAACCGAAGGTTGAGTTTAGATGAAGTGTACCCACATTTGTGTGGAGAGAGTGGTAAACCATTTAGGCAAAAAATCCTCAATACCTAACCAAGATCGAACCACGATATCCCCATCATCAGCAGTCTAATCTATTGCAAGAGTGCCTTAAGACCATGCCGCCACCGAAGTGGAGAAAAAGTGGTTAGTACTATTTAGGATGTATAAACCACCTTCAGTAAACCCAAGAGGGATTCAAACCAGCACCCCTGCACCCCTTCATCCATCATGGGCAATCCAGTGCTGTATCTGAATAATCTTGGGGGTCCTTGTGTTATGTAGATTTGATTAATGTACACAATTCCTATTGAAAAATGCATCAGCAAAAAGCATTGTTTGGTATATCCTTCGGACTGTAGTGCTACTACCTAACAATTATAAACTATGCCAAATGCCTTTTACAAACCTAATGAAAACAAATGGCCTAAGGCATTGCATACCATCACTATTTTATTGTTTTACAAAAATTATATCATGCTACTTTTGTTGATTTTAAATAATAGGAGTTGATTGATAAACAAATTTTGTAAATAACCAACTTTTATAAATGTCTGCTTTAGCAACCTGTAGGCCTAGGGTATGTAAAATGGTGGACTACATAGACTATTTATATAAACAAATTAAAGACAATACAATACATTACCCCCAAAAAAATTGTGAGGGTGCATAACTATCAAGGTTACAGCACAAAGTTGAAAATTCGGATATAGCCAAGGCTATTGCAAGTTTGAAGCCATTGGCTAAGGCTATGCATTTTAATTGGCCCAAAAGGACGTTTATGGTTAATTTTGAGAAAATTTTTATTTACAAAAAAACTTACTTACACTGTCATTAGTTATTTTAAGACACAAAAAACGTCAGACAATAAAATAGTTTGGATGGTTAGATAGTTAAATAAATAATTAAAAAGCCTCTTAAGAATACACACAAATTTGTATGGAAAAATGGAGCAATCCATCAAAAATTGTATTTTAATTTACTTAGAAGTCTGGGTAAAGCTTGGTTGGTTTTTAATTTATATTACAAACAGATAAGAGATATTTTTTATCAAATTGTAACCCTTTAAGCTTCAGGGTCTATTGGTTACTACAATACTTTTTGCAAATAGATGCATGGCAAAGATGGACAGTTGAGATAGGTAGTTTAATATAAAATCTATTTACATGTTAATATAAAAACTTAGCACTAACCTGCTCGACGTTTGAGGGCATGATTAATTCTTGGTTCAATATATTTGTATTTATTTTTTATCTCTAAAACTGACACTTGCTGCAAATCTTCTGTGGGCAACAACGATTATTACATCAAATTTAATACTTCTAGAAAAATCAAAACGATATCACAGTTCAAACACACAAAGAACTAAGATTAAAGTTCAGATCAGGTGTTTATTCAAGTGTGCTGCGATCTATCATGATTCCTTTAACAATAATATTATCATGACTACGAAGGGTTGGTAGGCTCTTTACACATGATTCATTAGTTTTTACACTGTACCCAGGAATACAAAAATGTTTTCTCAATGTTTGTGAAGCGTTCGAAAAGGCTAGATTCGAGTTCAAGACGAGAGATCTCGGGAATAGGGGTCCGGGTTTGGTCATATCTAATGTAAATTTATGTGGAATTTTACTCTTTCTTGAGTTGTTTAGTTTAATTTGTGGTATTAATCTGATTTTAAGTGTAATAAATGGCTGCAAGGGGCTATCTTAATTCGCCGTACAGTTTTTGTTACATTTGTATAGACTTTGTAGTGAAGAAACAGCAAATAAACATTACAGACTTTGTTAAAAAAAAAGTGTACTTTGCGTATTTCGGTGTGAGACTTGGTGAGCAGGATAAGCTATGGGCCCCACATAAAGTGTGTTGTATTTGTGTAGAAGAACTCAAGACGGTGGTCTAAAGGTAAGAGAAAATCTTTCTGTTTTAGTGTTCAAACAATTTGGAGGGAACCCCGAAATCACAGTGATGACTGCTACTTCTGTTCGTGTAACAGGCAGGTGTTCAATCTAAAAAATAAGAATTACATTTTATATCCAAACCTCCCATCGGATAAACGCCCTGTACCTCATGGTCAAGGAATACTTGTACCTAGACCTCCAGACAAACTAGAAGAGATATCCAATGAACTGATGAGGAATCCCGGAATTTTGATGAAGACTTTAAAGATGTTTCGGACAGCAGCAAGCAGCAATTTTGTTCACAGATTGAGTTAAACGATTTAGTCAGAGACTTGGGTCTTTCTAAGGATTCTTCAGAACTACTAGGCTCTAGCCTAAAGGAAATGAACTTATTAACTCCTTGTACATCTTTCTCATGGTTTAGAAACAGAGAAAAATATTGTATTAGATACTTTTCTCAAGATAGTGACCTAGTTTACTGCACCGATGTCCCTGGACTGATGGCGAGGTTTAACATACAGCAAACGCGAATTTAAGGGGGGCACAGGGAGCAAGATAAAATATTCTACATAATGGGGGCACGTGCTCCCTGTGCCCCCCTTAGGTAGAATATTTGATCTTTTTTTAAAAACTAATAGAAGTGGAGGGTGGGGGCTTTGGCAGCCAAGGACACGGCCAGCCAATAATTTCGGGGAGGGAGGGGTTTGTGGACACATTCCTCAATTTCTGGAAGCTAGAAAAAATTCTAAATTATAAACAGTTCTAGAAGCTCTCTGGAATGGGGTTTTTTCATGGTAAAATAACCCCCTAGCTGCCGAAGGCTTGGAAAATTTCTAAATAATAAACACTTTCTGAAAATCTGTTAAATGTTTCTTCTATGGTAAAATAACCCCAAAATGCCTAACGCTAGTAAAATTTATAAATATTTAACACCTATAGAAACTCTCTGAAGTGCTTTTTATGGTAACACAGCCCCCTAATTTGTATTTGTATCTTAATTTTGATATTGTTTGAACCATAAATAAAGCCATATATATTTTGTTCATAAAATTTCGTGGGGGGTTTGGACCCCCCCCCCCACCGACTACGGCCTTGTTGGTGGCGACCAATGAATTGTATATTAATTTCTGTAGTGGAAGTACAGGATAATTACTTGTGGGGGTGAAGCTGGGCTTGAACTCAGCATAAGTGGACGGAAGGGGAAATATTTCTCCATTAAATATAGCTGCGCCCTCTCCCTTCCCCCTTTTTATCATTTCTAAATTCATGCTTGACATACAGTATGACGTGAACGAGTGGAGGCTTTTTATTTATTCATCAAAAAGAAGCCTCAACGCAGTGATTTTCAATAATGGTAATAAATATGCTTCAGTACCAGTAGGGTATTCTATGTATTTAAAATAGTGCTACGAGAATTTAATCTTAATTTTCACCAAAATTGAATTACAAGGAACATGAATGAATGCTATGCGGTGATCTTAAGGTACTTTCCATACTTCTTGGACAGCAGGGAAGATACACTAAGCACCCCTGCTTTTTGTGTGAATAGAATAGCCGAGATAGGAGGCAACCCTGGAACAAAAAAAAAAGAGTGGCCTCTTAGGGATGCATTAGAACCTGGGAGAAAAAATATAATACGGGAAACTTTAGTGGATTCAAGAAAAGTCCTCCTTCCTCCCCTTTGTATCAATCTTGGTTTGATGAAACTATTTGTAGAGGTTTTGTCGAAAGAAGGAGAGTGTTTTAAATACTTGTGTAACAAGTTTTCAGGGCTTTCAGAAGCGAAACTGAAGGAAGGTGTTTTTGACTACCCAGATATTCGTAAACTTCTGAAAAACAAAATCGCTTAAGCTAAAATGGAAATGATTGAAAAAGAGGCCTGGAAATCTTTCAAAGAAGTTGTAACAAAGTTTCTTGGAAAATATAAAAACTCCAACTTCAAGTGTATTGTGGGAAACTTGCTCATGAAATTCAAAGACTTAGGTTGTTCGATGAGTTTGAAAGTGCACTTCCTGGATTATCATTTGAACTATTTTCCTGAAAATATTGGTGCGGCAAGTGAAGATCAGGGGAAAAGATTCCATTAAGATATCAAGGATATGGAACGTAGATACCAGGGTAAAAGGAACATCAACATGTTGGTGGACTACATTTGTATGTTACACAGAGAAGAGCTGAAATCCGTCTACAAGAGAAAAAGTTTGAAAATAAGCATTGAGGGTAAAATAAAAGAGCTGTATGAGAACTTATAAAAAGAAGTAAGTGTTGAGAATGATTTTTGATCAATAATTTTGTAAATAAACTTTTTAAGAAAATACGTATTAACCAATATAAATAATTATAATAGTCTCTTATTACACATTTTAATATGCATTTTGTGAAAAATACTTGTGTGATAGAGAAAAATAGTGGCCGTATTTGAGATCAGCATACCAAAAAGCATAAGAATCACTCATTATATAGCAAACAATTTTCAATTACCGAAATTTTGCAGGCCTGTGAAATTTGTCTTTCAAAAAACTAAGTAGATAAACCTTCTGAATCATATCTCGGAATACCAACATTTATCTACGGTAGAGGTATTTAAGTGTTTGTAATCCTTAGTAGTATTAGATGAAAATATTACTTAATTTTCATATTACAAGAATCTTTGTCAACTAAAGATAAATAATTACTGATTTTTCTTATTACGAGAGTTAAAGTTTTAGGCTTGAAGAGAGTATTTGAGAAATATTAAATTTTGTGCTTACATTTTTAATGAAACGTGTAGCTCAGACGCAAGCACCTTCTACTACCTGAAAATTTCCTAAGAGTGACGCTTAAGGCCACTCTAGTTACTCCAGTGAGAAGGATAGTAAGGAAAAAGGAAGTTGAAATGGGGTGATGATGGGGGATGGGAAACATCTGACGAATGATCTGGGCCGCATACAATCAGCCAGGGTGAGACGTCATCTTCTCGGACGTAAGGAAAATATTCGATGATGTTATGTCTTGTCCTAGAGAGTCCACGAAGTTTCTCGCTAATCCGATTAGCAGTCACGCCCACTAAAGTCAGTTGTTTGAACCGTAGCGTTGTGGCTCAGTTCACCGGTGTGGGTTGATTCGGCTGGTCATGTATGATCATGGCGCTATTGCGGGTCATAGTAGACAGTTGGGTAAAATGGGATGGTTTGATTGAGTTTTATCCTCGTTAATTTAGTCAATATTTACTCTAAATAGGGTGACCTGGCGGTCTTGGGGTACAAGGTTGGACTTCTGTGCTGGGGGTCTGGGGTTCAATCCTCGGTCCCAGCACAGATTTATCTAATTGACAAAACCTTCTTTCACCTCTGTCAAGACGTGTATTAATCATAACTTGTGAATGTGTGGAATGCCAGGCCTCCACTGTGATTCGGATTCCACGTTAAGCTGTAGGTCCTCCATTTCATCTCACAATCACCCTACCATTACAGATATACAGAGATATGATATTTCTAACATAGGTTGATGGAAGGGAGTCCGAATGCACCTCGAAGTCGGATTTTAAAATTTTCAATTAGGCTATTTTTAGCAAATTTTGGAAGTTTGGGTCACGGGCAACGCCATAAATATGAAGATAAAAAAAATTATTTTAACTATTTTAACAAGACTCTTAAAAATTTGAAATATTAAATTAGAAATGCTACATTCTTCATTTTGCTACACGTCCATCTGGCCAATATGCATTTATTTACACAAAATAATATCGATATGATAAATGTAAAATTTAGAGAAAATATAACCACATTTAAATATGAATGGAGCAGGATACAATTTATGAGAACCCACTCTTATTACACTCAGCTGATAATTGAATCCCGACCTTCCCCGTCACTAGTAAACAAAAGTGATTAGCTTGATGCTTAGGCTAAGTCCACGTGATCACCTATGTGTGTCAAACTAATTAATCAAATTACTTGGTACATTTCTGGCAGTGATTTCCAAATTAAAAATTCCAGAAGGTCACAGTTGAATCCGCGAGTCTTGTGATGAACCGCATTATAATCAGCTAATTTTTGTCAAGCTATGCAAAAACGAGAAAAGTCATTTATTTGTGAATGAAATAGTAAGTGATAATTTAATCATGTTTAATTGCATTTTAAACGAATTTTCCGACAAAAATATACTCATACTACAACCCACTTTCTTTTATTAAGTTCATCTTTCGGAAAACTAAGATGTTTAAAATTTTTGTCAATCTTGCTATGATTATTTATTTTAAAAGATTTAAACACACTAAATAGGTGGTATGTTTGTCTGGTTTCCCTCAGGCTGTCCCTTCTTCAGATACCCGACTCCCTTAGCTGATGTCACGACAAGATGGAATGAGTGGGAGAACATGCGCACGCAAGTACAGGAGGAGATCCAACAACATCTAAATGTCGAGGACCTCACAGTTTAAGGACGCAATAGAAAGGATCAATATATCGCATCGGGACCAGCTTGCGACTATCAAAGACAGCATAACAGCGACACTAGTTACGAATTGCAGTTGCGACACCCTCGTAGAGGTTGACGCCAACACATCCATCCTGGACCTTCAATTGGGGAAAACTGTCTCGGCCCCCGGTAGTCCTACAACATCAGATACCGACGGGAGCCCGCCGACCGGCATCAGAACTCCTCCACTCCGACCTGAAATACTCTTCCAGGGAGAGTCCACTACCCTCCCGACGAGAGTAAGAACGAGCAGCCCAGCCACCAGTCCGGTGAAGACGGTACAATTCCGGAAAGATAACAGATTCGAAGAAGACACCATGGCACACCATGACAACAGGGACATCTTGGGAATGCTGCACGATATATCCCAGACGATGGCATTCAATGAAGAGAGAATGAAAAGACTGGAAAACGTCATCGCCAGGTCTGCACCCAAAGATGGACCTGTCCCAGCACCGGACGTGCATGGACTCCAGAGCACTGCAACCGCTCAGTTGATCCAGACAGCTGTGGCCTGGAAGTCACTCCTGCCGCCGGAAACTGGTCACCTAGACATTGAAGAAACGGTCGCGCTTCGCTTGGCCCTGGCACTAAAATCTTAAGCATTAGAGTTGCCAGCGGGTTGGGACAAGCACCAAGCACACTTTCTGCTCGCCCTCACAGCTGACTATCCCATTCTCCCAGAAACAACGAAGCGAGTGCTGTTCCACCGGATGAATATCATCTACATTGTACCAACGAGAGGCTGGGCAACAGCGATCGCTGCTTCAGGTGGAGTTGCTTCAGCGGCAGTCTACCCGCCGGGCTTCGTTCCGCCGCCACCGGTTCCAGCTTCGGGGTTTCGATTCCAGAGGAGCAGGGACGACGGTGGAGGGCTGCCCGGCGCTTATTCGAGACGAGGGCGTGGGCGAAGGAAGTGAAGACCAGAGGAAGATTACGGCGCTCCAAGGAAATAATTAAAATGATGTGCCCCCATTTATTTGTATGATTTGTTAAAACTTGTATCTTTGGCTAGATGAAATAAAGGTTGACCGGATACTCCTTCTCGCTTCTGCTGCCTCCCGGCCCTCCACCATTTCCACCAAGTCACGAGACTATAAAAGCGCGGGGACGGTGAGGATTGGGAGCAGACGAGTATGTATCAACGAGTCTTCTCTGAGATTGCGAACCACTCGGTGTTAGATAGAGCTGTCTACTGTCTTTTTCAAGACAAATCTGCCCTTTTCAAGGCAAACTGAGCAAATTGCCTTAGAGTTTCACACTCTAAATCCCAAACACTTACACGCCACTAAACTCGGGACAGACTGTC